>APFE030191562.1:50329-72153 GCA_000404065.3 Pinus taeda
AATTAATAACTATTAATAAGGTTCTGAAATTCATTCTCTCTTCTCAAATACGATCTCATTGCCTTGATGATGGACTCACCAAAGTTAGTCTGAAACGTTGGTTTCATAACTGCTCACAGGTTTTCCACAAATTCAATAAAATCAAGCAACCTGTATGGACTCCCTCTTCTAATGTCTTCTTTCTGAGATGCCTATCATGCCAAGCTTTCTGCCTTCTCTACTCCACTGACTAATGAAACTCGGGCAAGAATCGGGATTCGTCAATTTCCATTAGCTGACTCAGTCTCTCTCTCAAGGCCATATTATCTGTCATTCTCGTTGCTACAGATATGAACATGCTTGGTATTATAAATTATGTTGGCACCACCACTTCCCTTCCGTATACTAGTTGAAACAGAGTTTGTTTATGAAGTCTCTTCACTGTTGTCATGTACGCCCATAGAGTTGTGGGTATTCTTTCATCCCAGTCATCCCTGTTGGCTAATACTATCTTTGTTAGACCTTTCTCCAAGATTGTTTTGAATGCTTCAACAATGTCGTTGGCCTGTGGGTGATATAGACTACTCTTGTTATGCTAAATCATGAAATTCTTCAGAATATTCTCAATGGTTTCATTCAGAAAATGTGTTCCTTAGTCGCTTGTGAGACTCCTCAGGCATCCAAACCTTGACATTATGTTCTCAAAATTAAACCTTGAGGTTGTTTCTATTGTACAGTCCTTGACGAGTGCTGCTTCTTCCCACCTGGTGAGGTATTCCATTGCGGTTATTAGCGTGAGTGCCTCACTGATGGTGTAATGGGTCTAATGAAGTCTATTGGCCATTTGTCAAATATTTTCACTGTGTGAATGAGATTTAAAGGAATCTCATCCCATCGTGAAGGCTTTCCAACCCTTTGACAGACATTGCATCTCTTAGCAAATTCTTTAGAATCTTTATGAATGGTTGGCCACCATAGTCTTGCTTGCAATATCTTCCTTGTGGTGGCTTTACCTCGCACATGGATTCCTACGACTCCCACATGACATTCCCATAGTACATATTTTCTTTCATGTTAAAGGACACATCACCTCAATACTTGATCTAAGCCCATTTTGTAGAGGTTTCCTGCGATCAGTTGGTAATTTTTTGCCCTTACTATCAGGTGTCGCTTTTGTGCTACTATATATCTGTCTGGGCAATGACCTGTTGTTAATGTGGCGATGTCTTCTAGGTGATCTGGGATTGCCTCTATTCTGAATAAGTCAGCGTGGGGCAATCGATCATCCACTGCTCCCTCTTTCTCTCCTGTCTCCAGTTGTGACCAGCGATCTGGACCCACATTCCATCTGTCGGGTTTTATGACCACCTCGAAAGTAAATTCCTGGAAGAGAAACAACCATCGGCATATTATACCTTCCAGTACTGGTTTTTTTACCAAGTATTTTAGTGCGGAATGGTCTATAAAGAATTTGAATGGCATGCCCAACAAGTATTGTCTGAACTTTTAGAGAGAATAAACCATGGCCAAGGCTTCTCTCTCAGTTGTTGTATAGTTTCTTTCCACAGTTGACAACTTTCTGTTGGCATAATACACTGGGTGGTCCATATGTTTCTCCCCTGGTTTTGCTAAGACTAGTCCCAACGCTATCCCTGATGCATCGATGTGCACATGGAACATTTTGTTCTAATCTGGATAGACAAGGATAGGGGCACTTACCAACATTTCCTTCAATATATTTAGTGACGTCTGACAACAGTCCAAACGAACTCTTCCATCCTCTTCACTAACTTTTCCATTGGGGTTGTGATTGACGTATAATTCCTTATGAAGCACCGATAATACCCTGTATGGCCCAGGGTTGACCTCAGTTGCTTCACGTTGCACGATGGTTCCATGTTGACAATTTCTGCAACCTTCGTTGGGTCTACGCATACTCCATCCTTGAGGACGATATGGTCTAATAGTGTTCCAAATGGGACCGCGAAAATACATTTCTTGAGGTTTAAGGAAATTTGCAGTTGTTGGCACATTTCAAACATAACCCTTAATAAGTCGGCGTGTTTCTTTAGCAGACTATATATTTTCTAGTCATCCATGTACACCTCTAGAAATCTGTGAATGTAGTCTCGGAATGTAGCAATGACAATCCTTGAGAAGACCGCTGGTGCATTCTTTAATCTAAATGGCATTACATTGTATGCCTATGACCCCCACTCAGTAGTGAATGTTTTTTTCCTTTTATCCTCCTCGACTATTTGAACTTGATGGTAGCCCGAGAATCTGTCTATAAATGAATATGCTTCATTCCCCACCACATTGTCCAGGACCTCATCGCTGAAAGGTGTTGGGAATGAGTCATGCACACATGCATTGTTGAGACTTCTGTAATCAACGCATACTCTGATTTCGGTCGCATCCTTCTTGTTTTGTATGACTATCGGACATATCCACTCTGCTTCATCTACTGGAAATATAATCCCTGCTTCCAACATTTTTTCGATATCCTTCTTAACCTTCTCCTTGATCCTTGGGTTCAATCTATATGGTTTGTGCTTTATTGGATGGGCATCTGACCTTAGAACAATCTTCATCTCCCCTATGTCTCCTTTTATCCCCTTCAGCTCTGCTACTGAAGCTAGAAACAAGTCATGGTATTGTTGTAATAGGTCAGAACTTTCTTTTATGGTCTGTTCATCCCAGTAGTCTCCTACAGATGCCATTTTAGGCTTATCCTCCATCCCAACATTTTGTTTTCTCAGCTTCATTTGTAGAAGGTGAGAACCTTCTCTTGAGGGGCTCTACTGGATGTCTTTTTCTCCTTCTATTTCCTCGAAGGTCAGGTGTCTCCGTCCAAATATCCCATCCTCTTCTGGCTCTGCATCTACCTTGTCGCAGGTCACATATTCTAGAGAATCCATATTGTACAGACACTGCAAAAAAATTTCATGGGGACATCCTTCAACTAACTGTCCTGGGGAAAACAGATCCCTTTTGATCACCTATGGTGTCTCAGTCATGCATTTCTCATTACCTCTGAATGAAAAACTGCTAACAAACTGTACCTCCAAAACATCCCAATCTGTCATTTGTCGACGGAGTTCCTCCTGTATGTACCAAGCCTGAGGAACAATTCCTAGGGTATGTATAAATACATGTACCCACAGATCCTTCGGTATTCCCTAGTTTTTCCAATCTTTTATGCAATCTTCGATGTGCCTCTTGGGACTTGAATTCCCTTTCTATCTCGCCTTATCCTGTGGTTGGTATTCAACTTGGGAAAATATTTCCTTCATGGCTTGCTTGATGCTCACCCAATCTCTTAGGGCACTACGGTGCATTCTCGACCATCTTGTCGATGTTTCCATGAGAATGATATCAAGAAAGGGAATCTTTTGATCCTTTTTCATTTCCCTGTCTACGATGTTCAAGAAGGTGTCCACCGGTTCAATGTCGTAGTACTTGGGATAGTCTCTTATCTCCATTCCTATCCAATTTACTCGGTTTATCATTGCACATCATCTAGTGTTTAGTTCATACCCTCCTTGCTACCATGCATCCCATGTAGCTTCTGAACCAATCTCTGAGCTTTGGATACTTCTCCCGTTGATGGATCCTGCTGCAGGAGGATTTATGTAATCTTCCCTCTTATCTGTTGTTAGCATGTATAACTGGTCTATCATTCCTATTTCATCCTTGTCATCTACTGGTTTTGTGAACCTAGGTCCTTGATAAGGGTCCAAGGGTTGGATCACCCTCATTCCTTCTACTTTGAAAATCATCATCTCTTTCTTTAGGTCAATGACGACATAGTTTTCATAGGTCCAATCGATCCTAAGGAGCATTAGGTATGGGTCCTTATCTCCCATTATGTCAATTACCTCGAATTCAGTGTGTCTTCACCCCCACCACTTCTACTTCCACGTTTTCTAACCTTCCAATGGGCAATATTCAATATTGGTTCGCCATTCTTAGTTGAATCAGTGAGTATTTCAGTTGTGGCTTCCCCATTGCCTCCCATGTTTTCCTAGGTAGGATGTTTACATCCGATCCCAAGTCTAGCATTGTGTCCCTTATCTGGAATCCCATAACCTGAGCATCAATTTCTCTTCTTGTTTCATCTCACTCTTATGGAACGCTTTTCTAGTAAGTTGGCAAGTGATCGTTCCACTTTCCCTTCCTCCACTGATAACACAACCTTTAAACTTTTCCGCAACTACTTCAACATGTATTCATATTCGATAATCTTCAGGAACAGTTTAAACCATTCTTCAATCGGCGGGTTATGATCAAGCACGTGGCCATTCGGTCTCCGGTCTTCCCTCATCTCGGTCACCCCCTCGAACAACTTAGCCGCTTCATGATAATACTACTTTTCGCACTCAGGCTGATACACTTTCTTTGGATATGCCGCTTTAACAATCAAAGGTGGGTCCGCTGTGCTACAATCCTCCCCCGTCTTCTTTCCTCCTCGTGTGACTATATTAATATTGGTTGCAGAAACACCATCGTTGGTATGAGGTTTGGAATTAACCAGGTTATACGCCCTCTGTCTGGTCCTTTCCTCCCACTTTGCAATGAGTTCTGGGCAATCCTCTGTGGCGTGGGTATTAATCCTACATTGTGAGCACCAGGGTCTCCTAGGGAGCAAGCATTCCCTGGTGACATTTCCTTCCTAGTCGTAGTTGTAACACCTTACAGGGCCTCTTCCTCTCGTTCTTACTCCTCTCCCATTTCCTCCTCATCCTCCCCAGTTCGACTCATTGATTCTGAACATAGATTTGTCTGACTGTTCTGCTAGATCATCCAGTGCTCGACATTGGTCAGTGTGATGCGTTGTAGATGCATAGAACTCACAATAGTTCTTATTGGGGATGTTGGAGTACTTCTGCAATATCAGGCACATTTGTGGCAGATGTCCATACATTCTACATATTTCACAATAGTCCTGGCTATTCCTTCTCAGAAAAACTCCTTGTGCTCCTACTGCCACAACTCCTGCAGTTGGTGGGGTCCCTGAAAATCCCGTAACCCCCCCTATATGATTAATTCCTCTCAACCTTGGGAATTTTGTCACAACATGTCCTTCCACCATGTAGTGGGTGCACCATACGTTGGGTCTAGATGGTCACACTAGTTGAAGATCCTTCAACTTCTCCGTTAAAGTTGTGATTTGATTCTGAAGGCCCGTGATTAACAGATCTTGAAAACTCGCCCCTCCCTAATATTCATGAGGATATCTAGCCATGGCCTCTATGCGTGATGTTTTCTCCACAACATCTTGGAGGGTTCTGATTTTCTGTTGCATCAGTGGCATTCTAGTTAGGGGCAAGAGTGCCTTGATAGACTAGTCCTGTTGGTGATTTGGGTCTAGAGTGTAGCTCAGCTTAGAAATGGCATCCTTAAAAATTTGCATGAGTTTCCAAGCCATCTCACCCTCCTTTTCCTTGATCTCCCATAGTTCCGATAGCCCTTGTTGATCTGTATGGGGTACTTTGAATTCCTGCAGAAATCTTCTCTTGATATCATCTATCGTGGGATTCTGGTTCTGCTCCACCCATTTTATAAACCAACGCAAAGCCCTCTCCCTTAACGTGGTCTGGAATGCCATTGTCCTGATGTTGTCTGGAGTCTGATGTGCGCTCCAAATAGCTTCATAAAGATACCATTGTTGTTCCATGTCCTTGTTTCCCCTCCCCGCAAACTCTGGATATCTGGTAAAAGATATTTCCATACTAACTTGGGTATGAGCTAGCAACACAAACCCTTTGTTCCCTGGCTATTGGGATCCCTGTAGTCCCAAGTTACTAGTACTACTGGTTCCCTTATTGCTTCCAATATTAAAATTGACCTTGTATTTCTCGTGCACTATGTACCCGTATTGCCTTAGCTAATTTAATAACAAATTTCTCTGGATTATAATAAGGTACCAGGGGAAGGTCGAGAGAGACGCTACTTGTGTCTCAGGGGTATTGTTGTTGACTCCTAATGGATGCTTCTCCTTCGTCAAATAACCTCCTCATAACATCTCCCATGTCCTCTTCTCTCTCCTCTCCATATCCACTCGACATTTTCCCTTGCAATATCCCTGCCGCAACCTATAAGGAAGGGCCTTTTCCATCCTTTTAGTTCATATACCTCCTGTTGCATATCTTTCTCTATTCTACATCTTCCTTTTCTCCCCCTTCATCTTGGGGTTTTCCCAACACCGCACCTACTTGGTGTGGTCCCATATTTCTTTTCTTAAGAGCCTGAACCACTCTTGCCTGTCACTTATCTACTAGGAACACTCTCCTCTGTGTTCTAACATCTCTAGCTTTCTTCAACCCTTCCGCATTCATCCCTTTAGCAACATCTCTATTCCCCAACTAGCAGAATTCCCCCCTGTAGGTCCTTCCCCCGATACTGGGATTTTACGCTACCATCTCCGCAGTGGGCGAGGGTAGTGGTCCTTCTTCTACCATAACCATCTTAATCCATGTTGGTACTTCCCTCATCAACCTTCTTCTTAATCTGGATCCAAATACCAGTTCTGCCTTTGAGAAGGATTGATAACTCTCAGTAGCAAACTCGATTATATATCCTTCCACCATAGTCTTTACCCAAAAATCGATTTCTCTGGTCAGATCATTGTCTAACTGCTGAAGCAGTATGAGATCTGAGGGAGTCTAACTGCGGCGAACTGTCGTCGAGCCCCCTAAATGGTTCTTCCCTTTCAGACTTCTTAACCAATTATACAAGTCTTTTGGAAACTTGCACCAGAATATCTCATATTGGTCATTGGTACCATCGACATATAAAATCCCTTCACTCACATTGTCGATCGGTTGATTCCTACGGATAGCTTACCTTGCGACAAACTGATCTACTTTATGATTCCACCAATCCCTGATCTCTTTCTTGAATACCCTCGACACCATGTTCCGAACTAGTTCTTGTAACTTTGGGTCTCAGTAACGGAACCATTTGTTGGCATGAAAGAGTCATCAGGGGGAAAATACCCTGGGTTCAGGCACAAAGAGCCAACAATGGTCCGTTGTAGTCTAGGTCAACGTCGACATTTTCACTTTACCCAAGGGGTAGGGAGTCTCACCCGAGGCATGTCACGATCAAAAGTAAGAAGGGTTCATCATGGAGTTAAGGGAGCACCAACTGAAGCATCAACCGATAACAGATATATAACATTACAGACATAGTAGAGATAACAGCATACCATCTAATACACAAAAACTACTAAATGCATGCATTTGATAGGACATTTCAAAATTTTAAATTGGCCATCACATCATGTACACTTATACACATTATACTTCACAACCAGTATGGACTTTCCTTTTATTAATTCAACAATAAAACAATACAATACATCTCGGCATTTGCTGCAAGTAAATATAAGGAATACCCGTTTACAGACTCATGGATTTGTTCTCAGTCTCAAAGGTCCTACTTAACTAAACTCATGCCTTCTGGTATCAGACCGCCGCAACTAGCTATACTCTCTGCAACGCCAACTTCAATAGCCTCACCAACCAACCCCTCTTCCTTACTGGCCCTCTCCTTTTATATTTCTCTCTGTCACCTGGACTGCTAGTTCATGCTCGATTGTTCTTTCCCTCGGTTGCTCCTCCTCCTTCCTATCTTCTCGACTACCTTTGTCTTCCACTGCCACCTTGCCATAATCCTTCCGCAACTGCCTGTTCCTGCCTTGCTTTCTAGCTGACTCCCCCACAAGCTAACTGTTGCTAGCACCCGTTTCCTCCTCATTCTTTGGTCAACCAAAATTGATCAAAACCTTTACAAAATTAAAACAAAGGCCCCGACAAGTTTTTCAGAATTAATCTATGTTGATGCTTTGAATGGTTGCTCTTATTTCTAACTATAATGGAATTCAATTTAGCTATGTGCTCCTTTATAGTATTTTTCTAGATATTTTATCATGAAATATATGTTTCAGAATTCAATTCATGCTCATTTACATGTGGTTGGATATCTTTGTGTAATTTCCAGTTATTTGCAAAACTCATCCTATGCTATGACAAATGTTGTGACTTGAGATAGTACCTTCCATGTCTCTGTTTTCATAAGTGTCCAATATGAAGCTCTGATAATTTTATATAACACTGAATGATGGATCCATGCTCAGTGACCCTCCCTCTTAAGTATATCAACTATTTTCATTAAATCCTATTTATCTATACAGATCTGGCCTCTAACAAATGTCCTTGAGCGTTGTTGATTACATAATTTAACCTTATTTTAAGTGAGAGAGCCCCTTCCGGTTGGAAAAGGCCAATTTTCTAACTAAAAGAGGTTTGTGGTTACCCCTATAAACCTTTCTCAGACTAGAGTTCAAATTATAGGATGTTAACAATATGCTTGTTGAATAGGGTGGCAAGGTGGTGCAAGGCAGGAGATTGTTGTCCCCTTTAGGTCAGAGCCTGAAAATACAAAAGGGCGACCGGTGGTGCTAGGGAATGTTGGAGCATGTGCATGGCATTGGAGTGTCCTTCTAGTCAAAACTGGTAAATCATGGAGTTGGAGCTTCCTTCAGGTTGGAGCATGTAAATCAGAGCATTGGAGCGTCCTCCAGTTGGAATTGGTAAACTAGGGCATTAGAGTGTCCTTTTAGTTGGAGATGATAAACCATGGGGTTGGAGTCTCCTTTAGTTGATGTTGTAAATCTTGGAAGTTGGAGCTTCATAATTGATGTAAATTTAAATACCTATATTAAGAAGTGTCCTATGGTTTTTCTCTTGAAAGGGTTTCCACCTAAAAATCTCTTGTGTATTGTCTTGATGGCATGCACTGTTGAATAGTGTTTTTTATTGTTCATGTGATGTGATGTTGATTTATGTTTGATCTAATGTCAATGTGAATTTAATGCTCTAAAGATTAAAAATTAACTAATTGAAATGAAATATTGATTCACCCCCCTCCCAGTGTTTCCAACACTTCGTTGTTGTTGATAAACAAGAATACTCATAATTATGGCATTTTAGGAGGTGTAATGATGCTCATTTTCATGAAACTTTGTGATGACCAAGAAAGGGGAAGTTATATTTTATTTTATAGATTCCTCAAGCATTTGAAGAGCTCTTTGAATTTCCTAAGGTTCCCTTGAATCCATGGGGTCATCAAATAGAAATAAATAGAGATGCCAACCAAGAATCTTAAAGAACCCAAACTTCCTCCCAAGATGACACTATATACCACACACCACTACCAAGACACAAAGAATCCCCATATTTTCAAGCTTTAATAAACGAGGCAAACCAAAGACAAGCAAACCCAAGAGACCATAAAGAAAGGATTTAGAACGCCGAAATACCATTGCTTATTGAGACTATAGCCCACATAACCAAAGTGGCAAATGCCACTTTGAGGATGCAAAAACACCAAAGAACCAAACATGCAAAGGGTATCCAAGAGCTAGCATTGACGAACAACCATGCACAGGACATACCCTTAAGCTAAAAATGTCAAACAAAAATTCCAGAGAGCCATATGAACATTGATTAAGGTTCTTACCAAACAATTTTCTAATGAATTGGCCTTATTTCGATCAATCTCATCAAGTGGTTCAAGGATATGCCTATAATTAGTTCATGCATGCGAAAAGAGGAGCGAACACTTGGTGATATTAAATTTATGTACCTCACTTGAATTTAGGTTGTTGTAGCGTTATCACATATGTTGATGTGTGTGCTTATATGCATGACTTATAAGGATTATATATGTGATTTACAATGATGATGTGTGTGCTTATATGCAAGACTTATAAGGATTATAGTATGGTTGGATAGTTCAAAACCCCTATTTTCTCTCAACACCCCATTTTAAATGAGGTAGCTTCATTGGTCAAAGAGTGAACTTAATAATTATGCTCCCACGATATTCTAGAAGAGTAAAACTTTTTGAAAATTGTAAACCTCCTTCCAAATAAAAATAGATGTAAACCTACTATCAAACAATGTAGATTTCAAGAACATCAATTTAATGATTGTGTTTGAATTATATTTAATGATAAGAAACTCTACAGTAATTTCATTAACTAAAATTAAATTTTAAATTTATTTAAATTCTAAATTGATAAGTAAAAATAGGTGTAAACCTGCTATCAAAACAATGTAGATTTCAAAAACATCAATTTAATGATTGTGTTTGAAATTATATTTGATGATAAGAAACTTATGCTAATTTCATTAGCTAAAGTTAAATTTTAAATTTATTTTAAATTCTAAATTAATAAAAATAAACCTTAGAATAAAACATACATCTCTACTTTCTTCTTGATAGTACCCCAAACATATGATATTTTCAATTTTCCTTTTAAATTAACAAAATTGGTATCATTTTTATTAAAAACACTTTTCATTAAATTAATGAAATTGGTGTCATTTTTATCAAAAACACTTTCCATTAAATTAACAAAATTGGTATCATTTTTCTTAAAAACACTTTCCATTAAAATAACTAAATTCATACCCATATCAATTGAAATTTTTTCCTAATTCGGATTGAATATTTTTCCTAATTTATAGAGCAGGACGTTATTTCGAATTTTATAATTGGAGATGAGGGAATGGAACCTAGATTTTTGAGGGAAAAGATTTTGCTGGTAACTTTTTGAGGAAAAGTATTCTCGTAATTTACAGAAAAGCTCATTAATACATCTTAACAATTGGAGATGCAGGGAATCGAACCCTGTGCCTCTCGCATGCGAAGCGAGCGCTCTACCATATGAGCTACATCCCCTTTTGATAATTGAACTTTTATATGAAAAAACAAATCATAGTTGACCAGAAACTATTAACAGTGACGGATATGAATATATTCATATCGTTCTTTTAAAATCAACTTTTTTCGGAGCTTCATGCAGATATTCTTTGGAATTAATGATTAAATATTTTACGAATTACGCAGATATTTTTATCTTATTGCACGAATTACGTTAAACGTTTAGTAAATATTATTATGTAAATGTATAACGATATATGCTTTAAAGTTTATATCTATATATAATAGTTTAATTAGTTTTGATGTTAGATTTGTGTATTTTCCTGAGAGGTCATAGTTTGATTTCCTTTTTTTGAGGATAGGCTTAGTTGGAAGGGTTGGAAGGGTTAATGGTTTGTTGGAAGGGTTGGAAGGGTTAATGGTTTGTTGATGTATTTAAGAAATATTTGTGTAAATAATCATATTGATTGTTGGTATATTGTGAGGAGGAAGATGAAGAGATTGATCCAATCAAATAGAAATAAATATGCGAAGAAAATTTATCTTTAATTGTGGAGTAAAATGATAAAAGATAAAAATTAAAATAATAATTTTTAGAAGTCTAATAAAATTATAAAAAAGAAATTATAATAATAAATTAAATTATTAAGAAATAATCAAATTTTTATAAAAATAATATTAAAAAAATCAATATCTGTTATCACAAAATTTGACCCTCATAGGTTGTTGATCAAGTAGACTCTGAATAACTCTTTCAAACCAATCTTTTGGTTGAGGTTTAGCCTCCTCAACCTGAGAGGGCTCTCTCAATAGGTTTAAGATTTTTGATTAATAATTAGATGACTAACTCTAGGAACAAAAATGGACAAATGTATAACTGGTTGACTGGTTGAATCAAATATTAGCAAACATCTATTGGGCTATGGAGTCAAGATAGTCTTCAACAAAAAAACATGATCAGCAAAACATGGAAGTCAAGGCACTTGGAGTTTAGGTTTATAAGTAAAACAGTAACACAGTGAATCAACATAGTTTACAAGCATGTGAAGGAAGTTAGAGCATTTTCCAATGAATTCTAAGTATCACAAGCTCATACCACTGCAACTAAGTAATTGAAAAAGGCCATAAGAACATCAAACACACAAACCCCTTGTGAATCTTGAGTAGTCAAACTGATCTCTGTATTGAGTATGAAAAACCACAGTTTCTTACAATAACACAACTTTCTTTTGCTAATGAAATTACCAACCCTGAGGAATTTGATTCTCATGCTTTATATAGAATTTTTACATCTTTAGGAGAATTCGAATTCCTAACATTGACACCTATCTATTCATAAAACAAACTACTTAATTACAACTTGACAGCTAACTATCTTTAAGAGTCCTAATACAAATAGGAGTGAAGCTCTTAAAACATGCTTTCAACAAACTTATCTATGACTTAAATACATTTTTTAATCAGCTGCTAATCCATGTCTTCGAGCTTTATGATGTCTCCAGTATTGTTGCAAACCCTGCTGAGTCATGACCTAACTGTCCTGAAAACAAGTGGACAGAGTTCCTCCTTTTATGCCCTTAATCCTTTATGCTTATCTTCGAGCAGTTTTATATGTGGCATGTGTTAGTAATCCATTTAAAATTCATTCTTCCACCTGTGTAAAAAGAGAACCTTGAACAGATGAAAAAGAGGATGAAACATGACTGTGCTACGAAAATAGTATGTTTTCGTAGCACAACTTTTATACCACTTATGGAATACTTCTTTGAACCATTCCGTCTGCATCACTACCATCTGAAACTTCATCTATGATCCTCATATGTCTACCAACAACATCAAAACTTGAAAATTATGAGACCTTACCTTCGAAATACATCTATAAAGTGCTAAAGGTCACCTTCAGCAGTTTCGTAGCGCACTACGAAATTGTTGTGTATGCTCCTTTTTCAACACAGTTTTAAAAAATCTGCAGTTTGGGAATTTCCAAAATTCCATAAAGACTGATATGATCACAAAAAATAAAAAAAAATTAACCTTATAAGATGTTCTTCTTCAGAGATGACCTTCTTTTTAATACCAAAACCATTTTAAGATATATCCTTTACTGCCCTTTTTCATCACCCTGTTTCATTATTGTTGTTGCCGTTTTTTCAGATTTTGTTAACTGTATGTCTAGGTCTTCAATCTATCTCTTCAATTTCCTGTTAGTAGCTCTCAACTGAGCATTCATCCTCCTTACAAATCTGGCTTCTTTGATTGCAGGAACAATCCAAGTAAAGTAGAGTTTCACTGCTGACTATTTCTGGTTTGGAAACTTTTTCAACTTCCCAGAGAGCCTTTATCCTTTTGAAATTTGTCTTCTCAACAACGTGCCTTCTTGTTCTCATCCTTAGTCTAGCAATTTCATTATTAGTTGCTCTTAACCTTTCTTCCATTTCTTCATAACTGATTTTTTCTGTTTGAGTGGAAAAAACTCTGTTTTTGTCACCTTTAGGTATTGGTGATGAAAGGTCTATCAACTCTTCCTGAATAGCGGAAGCTTCTTCTATTTTTCCTAAATCAATATTGGACTCTTGTCTCTTTTTATATTGCCCTGTTAAGGGCTTTCTAGGCTTGAACACAAATGTTGTAACATCATCCTCAAATTCCAGTTTCTTAGAGGATTTCATCTTCTTCGATTTTCCTTTATCAAATTCTATGACATTTTCCTGTACCAAAGGGGATTCTGCAATATCAATGGCTTTTAAAATATCATTTAAATTACCCTTCAAGCTTGGACTTTCTCCCGAAATCACTGATTTACCCTTCTCCTTTGCAATTTGACTTCTAGTCAATCTCCTTTGAACTGGATTGTTAGTTGTCTATTCTTGTGTCATTTCTTTAACTTCGGTTATCTTTTCCTTTGTGGATTTAGGAGTCTCAAGAATAACCATTGATGTTTTGCTCACTTGCTCTTTCACTTTCTTTCTAGGTTTCAGATTAACAAATCTCTTTGACCTGGACATTACAGACTTGTTGGTTTGTGCTGATGGAGTTTCTTTAACCTTAGGGCTAACGCTTGTATCTTGATTTTCCACTCCAAAACCACATAAAAACACAAATGAAGACCATTCTGTGTTGATCCTTTTAAGTTCATGTAAAATTATCAGTTTAATTAGACCATGATGAAAAAGGGAAGTTTCATATCCTTGAGGTTTCATTTGCACTTTATCTACCATCTTAGCTATACTTCGATACAGGAAGTAAGGAAAATATAAAGAAATCATAATAGTAAAATGCAACAAGAGTTTAAAATGATATGAATAAACCTTATAATATCTTCCCTCACAAGTAAAATAACATTGAATGTTGAAGAGCAAGTTGGCATAGTTGTCTTTAACGTAGTTCCTTGGAATTGCCTTGGTTAAGTATGTTTCTACAAACTCTGGCTTTAGGAACACTTTACATGCTTCCATGTCAAATCTGAAGTTTTTGAACCATACATCTTGCCCCCTAGGAATCTCTATCACCAAAGCTATGATCTTTAGAGAAATTTGCAAGTTTAGTATTCCAACCTTTGTGTTTGTGCTAGTGAAATGTAGTGCAAACTTCTTTGTCACCTGAGTATGTTCTCCCTGCAATTTTTTACAAAACTTCCAACATCCTACTTTCTTGATGGCTTCTACAACTGATTTATCTCTGACTAAGACCTCGACGCTTTCATGCTTTGTTCTTAAACAATGACCAGACTTGTGGCTTTTCCTTTCTTCTGTCATCTTTGCCTCTAAATTCCTGTAAGAAAACAACCTCGCTTGAAATTCTGTTTATTAGCCTCGCCTGCTTATGGTGGTCAGCCTCACTTGAATTATGGATGAGAGAAACCGTGGTAAGAAATTATCATAAGCTTACCATTCGAAAAACAATTCGTTTGAAGATTTGCATGCAAACTACGGTAAGAAACTAGTCAGCCCTTCTGAATTTGAAATTACCTATCATGATAACCCCTAAATTCAAAATGATGAGTTTTAGACGGTGGCATGCTTAAGAACTGACTCCTAGTTGACACCTAATAATGAAAATTTAACGGAATCTTAACGTATTGATATTTTGACAAGACTGTCTACGAATTTGCGCTTTCGTAGCGCATAGGGAAAAGTGGAATGAAAAGAGTAGTGTTTTCATAGCGCAAAACAAATATTTTACACTGTCTATGCTACGAAAACGTGGTTTCGGGGCTAATTCCAAAAAAAATTCAAAATGGTTTAAGATATGAGTTTCTAAATAGAATGTGAGACTTATGAGACATGGAATAAGGTTGTTAGACTTTATTTGGATATGAAAATGAGACCTTTGAGACTCCTATCCTATCACCTACCCATTAAAACATAGGATGACTTGACACTTATCTAAGACCATGACTATGAACAATGTAAACTCTTATTTTGGTGATAACAATACTTATAACTATATTATCAAAATAATAAAAATAAAAAATACACAATTAAAAAATTATATTAGCTAAACCTAATATATATATATATATATATTATACACTAAAATCACTTAATAAACTTTAAATTAAATAAAAGAATACTAAAAGATTAAAAAAATTATATAATGATGTGAATTATATTAATATAGTAGATAATAAATAAATAAAATTCATATATATATAATATACAAGTAAGGATGGATAAAAGCTCTTAGGAACAAAGAAATAAGAAAAACTTTTAATAAAAATATAAATAAGATAAAAAAGTAAAAAAAAAAGTTATAAATACTAAACGGTTATTTATTTAGTTAATATAAAATGTATAAAAAAAATTAAGAAGGAAAGGGTAGGAATACAACAACTATTAATTTTTTAGCCATCATCTTTACTCAAAGTACTTGACCTTTTCTCAATCTCGATGGTATCCTTGAACTTTAATTGATCGAAATGATCGATCTTGGCAATGACTTTGACCTCTTCAATACATATATGGTGTTTTGTCTTCTCAGCATGTTCTTCCAACGCTGAGGAGCAGGTCCTACCATGATTGATGTTGGTTGCATGCTCATGGATCCTTTGATTTATGATCTGACATGTTTCTCCAATGTATGGGGTCCCACGGGAATATAGGATGACATAAATGTCTTTCATATGTTTAGGGTCCATAGGGTCTTTAATGGATTTAAGCAAGTTTTGAATGGTATTAGGGCGCCTAAAGGTTGATGGAACCTTGTGTTTCTTAAGGATTAATTAATCTTGTCAATAGTCCCCTAGATGAAGGGAATATACACACCGAAAACCAAATCTCTCAGTTCGTTCCTTATCGTGGGCCCTTTGGTCACCTTTAGGAAAGCCTTGAGACCTTAGTGTTTATTATAGTCATTATTTTCATACACATTAAGGATATGAGTTTTCACACTATCAAGTTGACTTTCATCAAAGACTCTTAAAGAACAAGTAACCAATGTGTTGAGAACTTCCAACTTGTGAGCAAGATAACGATGGGAATTGGCTTGAAGATATTGTTTAGTGTGAGTCTTCTTACAAAAGACTTAGTGAGAGAAAGAACCATCATCTTTCTTAAAGATGAGAAAATCAAGGAAAGAAATGAGAGATTTGGTTTATGGGCATCTTCCCTTCATCTAGGGGACTACTAACAATATTGTAAGAAGCACAAGGTTCTTTCAATATTTAATTAAAAATGACACATTTACAACTATACATCAATACACATCGTGAAAATTAATAGTTAAATATAAATATCCACAATCAAGCACATTGGCTTCAAACCCTAACTAAGGTTCACATATACATTTATATAAGCGGATTTCGCATTCAGTAAATAGAACATTCTAATGAGGTTTCACTATCAGAATGCATAATGCACATAAAAATACACAAATATCACACATTGGATACTTATCTGAATAAATGGTTCGACTGACTATGGGCTCTTCACGTTCCTCCCAACCATAGACCATGTGGTTCATAATCTCAGCCACATATCGCACCCGATTTGGGGCAATAACTCCAGGAAACAATTGTAAAACCAATAGAAAAACCCTAGCCATGGAGCCAAACCCCAATAGCCTCAATCTCTAGTCATAGGTGTATCCCGAGTCATTCAACAGTGCCAACCTTTCAGGGCAACTTGCAATTGGCCAAGGTAGTCTTTGTTTCTAACTCCAAGAGCTTTGATGTTGTTTGATGTCCAAGTACCAAACATTTGAACCAAAAATAGACCTCACAATCAATGCCAGAGCCTAAACCAAGACTCTCTGACTATCTCTGAATTGAGTTCTCCACCAGAACTACATGGCACCAAACCATAATCAGGGCTAACAAACCCTCAAAGCCACCCAGCTCTCGGAGCCACTTAGGGGCTCACATAAAATCCAAATGCATCTCATTGGTACAATTAACTAAATAACTACACATGATCCAATGCTAGAGTCCAACCCTAGGACTCCCTAACTCCTCAATCATTAGACTGAATTTCCTCTCCATCCAACCATGAATGGTTGAATGAATAATGAATGATCAACTAAATTCCCTAATTCGAATTTAAACAAGAACGCAAGAAATTACAAATATAACCATAAATATAAAAATGTAGTAGAAATACACTTCATTTCATTAATATCAAATATTGAACTATTCTTACAAACATAATGGAAATAAGACTAGCTCAAGCGATGGTAGCTTATCTCTAAGAAGAGATGAGGCAGCTACATGCCTCTGAACTATGTTACAATGAGGCTCAAGGGCCTATTTATTATTGAAAAACATGAGAAAACCCTAAACAACCAAAACCCTAACCCCAGGAGATGTAACACCAAGGGTTTTTCGGCCTCGTTGGGGTCAGTTGGGCAACCAACTTCCTAGGGTCATAACTTGGTCATATTATCTTTGTTTGGCGCGTATGATACCTTATTGGAAAGGTCTCTTTGAATACTAAAGGTTTTGCTACAAGCCATTGCCTATGGCTATGGGCCTACAAAGAATCTCAAAAAATGTCATTTAGGGGGTCAAAACTACTTCGAATGTTCGAGACTTGAAAAACTGCTAAAAATAGTAAATGTTGAAATAAACAAGGAGACAAATGAAAATGACTGGAGGTCTAGGTGGAATACGTGGGTGGCCACAATATCCACCAAGATCATTCCTCCCCCCTTAGGAAGCAATGGTCCCCATTGCATGAAGAGCCGCCATGAGGTGAGGAAATTTCTACTGAACCTGGTCTCTGGTGAGCCACTTGCCTTGGTGTAGGAGTTGGCCAACTTTGACAACCCGATATAGTTGAATCTTTTGTTGGTGAGTGTTCTTGACCTTTGTGTCCATAATATGATCAGTTTTTCTCTGTTCCATGCAATATGGGTTTAAATTTGTTGGTGTGAGTTGTTTTGCAATGACTGATGTGTCGAGTAATGGTGGAAAGTATGGTCGAAGGCCGTCCACATTGAACACTAGGTGCAGGCCAAGGAATGGAGGAATGTTGAGCTCAAAAGAATTGTCTCCCACAACCTTACTAATGGTGTAAGGACCATATTGGAGTGGCTTGAGCTTCCGATGGGTTCTCGTAAGGCGTTCTTTCTGTAAATGCAACCAAACTTTATCGCCCATATGGAATTTGTGTGGCACCC
Organism: Pinus taeda; assembly: GCA_000404065.3. Classification (NCBI taxonomy): domain Eukaryota; kingdom Viridiplantae; phylum Streptophyta; class Pinopsida; order Pinales; family Pinaceae; genus Pinus; species Pinus taeda. The sequence goes on from APFE030191562.1 coordinate 68,660, forward strand.
GATGTTGATCGTGTCGCTACTTTTACTTGGCATTTGAATTCTCCAGGATGTTGTGAACTTGCTGGCAGGTGCATTGGATGCATTTAGTAGATCTAGTCACTTTATCAGCCTCAGACAATACATGTGTGGATTCTGACTGTGTAGTCGCATGAAGTATGGCAACATCAAACAGACACAATGGTTGAAATCCTAGACCCACTTAAAAGGGACTGTGACCAGTCGAGCTATGGAGATCTCTATTATAACTGTGTTGCACATATTGAAGACTCTCATCCCAGGTTTGAGGATGCTTGGAGTTGTACATGTGGAGCATGTGCACTATCGTCCTATTGACGACCTCTGTTTGGCCATCAGTCTGGGGATGGAAGGTAGTCAACTTTGTGAGCTTGGTGTCCAATAGTGTCTAGAGGCTTGATTAGAATGTGCTCGGGAACTTGCTATCCCAATCTAATATCATTGTCCGTGGGATCCAAAAAAGTACCCATAATCGTTCAAAGAATAGTTTGGCAGTGTCCTCTATGGTGATACTCTTCTTACAGGCCACCAATATAGCCATCTTAGTAAATTTGTCCACAACCACGAATACACAGTCATTACCATGCTTGGTAGAAGGGAGGCCATACATATAGTCCATGCATATGGATTCCCACGACTGGCTGGGAGTAGGCAAAGGAGTGTACAAGCTTCGCTTCTTGATGGTTGGCTTGGAGATGGCGCAATTAGGCAGGATCTGATATATTTCCCAACATCAAGTCCGAGTTTGGGCCAATAAAAGTACTTTTGTAGTACATCCACAAATTTCTCCACACCAAATTGTTCTACGAACCAACTATAGTGCACCTCCCAAATCAACTTGTCACGCTCACTTGAAGGAACACAAAGGTGGCCCAAGTAACATAATAATGCATCCTAGAGGTGGAAATCGGGAAATTTATTTCCATCTACTAGCATTTGGTATGTGGAGGTAAAATCTAGATCATTTTTGTATAGTTGCTACCATCCAGAGGTCTCATGACCACAAGAGTTGAGAAAAGTAGTCAGTACTGCAACTGGGGGCTAGTTGAGGCTGTTTGCAACATGATTGGTGCTACCCTTTTCGTATTTAATGTTCAAGTGGAATTTTTGGAGATATGTAGACCACTTCTGATGGTTATCATTTTGCAACTTCCCCTATGTCTGTATAAACTAAAGAGGTCAGTGATCGGTGTGGATGACCATCTCATTCCCCAGAATGTAGTGCTTCCACTATTGACAAGCCAGCACAATGGAATACATCTCTTTATCATAGGTGGGGTACTTACGAATTGTATCAAAAAGTGTCTCATTATGATAGGCCATTGGATGCTCATGTTGGGTGAGGACTACACCAATACCATAGTTTGAAGCATCTATCTCAATTTCAAATGGTTGTTGTAGGTCTGGCAGGGTGAGTACCAATGTAGAGAAGAGGTGGTGCTTCAACTCAATGAACACCTTCTGTTGGGCCCCTATAATACTAGTGATTACCCCATTAATATTTTAGTTGCATCCCTTATTAATATTATTGTGCCCCTATTATCCCCATATTGTTATTACTGTGCCCCATAGAATCCCTCTATTGTTATTTTTGTGGCTTTATATTATTATTGTTAGGTCGGCTGGGGCTATATTGTGATCCTTAGACTCCTATATATAGAAAGGAGGTTTGTCATTTGAATCATCCAATAATTTTTTGATTTATGTAATGTAAAGGAGGTTTCCCCCTCAAGAGGCTAAATTCTAAGGCGTGATTATCTTTTCTATCTTTTCTTGAGATGGTTTCATAAATCTGGTATCAGAGCTTGGATCTAGGGTTTGCTGCTCAAACAGTCATCGTGGCATTTCGCTATAACTTTTTTCTGTGATGTTTCAGAAGATAAAAAAAACCCATTTTGAGAAGAAATCGCGCTAAATATTGGGTGCGAATTTCAGAGCTTTTTTCACGCTATTTTGCGGAGATATGATCTGAGGAAGTTGGTCTTTTTGTAGATCCTGAATTACATTCCAAACAGGTGACCTGGGGAAAATCGTCATAACTTTCTCTCTAAGCATCGGATTGAAATTTCGTAAGAAGGTATAGAAAGATGATGGACAATAGTTTCTTGTATATATTTTACAGAGCCAAAGGTCGAAATAGTGACTAGTGGCATGTCGTACAAGTTCGCTCTACTGAACTAGTCTATAATCAGGGCATTGTGGGAGATTTTGCATAACTCTTCCTTGGAGAATCCAATTTGGATCAGACTGGTGGCATTGGAAAGAGGACATAGAGGGCTACTGCAAGTTGCAATTCTAGAACTAGATGATCCGAAAGTACAGAGATACATTAGAGGCAATATCGATCTCCTACAAAGTGAAAAAAGGTGTGTAGATTCTTTTAAATTTTTGCTTAAGATTGGTTTGAAATTTATTTTGAAGGAATCCAAAGGGCATAGTAGAGCATTATTATCATTAAATAATGCCCCAAGGAATAAAATGCAAACACCTAGTAAGCAACCTGAAAGCTCTAGCATGACTCATGAAGAAAATGAAGAAATGCTACATGATATATCAAAATTATAGGAACAAGTGAAACAAATGTCATGCTCACAAAAGATAAAAAAAGATAAGATAAATGGCATGGAAGCTAAGATGGACAATTTGAAGATAGATTTGAAGAGAGACATGGCAGATTTGAAGAGAGACTTGAAGACAGACATGGCAGATTTGAAGACAGATTTGACAAATTTTCTACAAGAAATAATTACTAATGGTAAAAAGGTTGTAAAGGAAACTCATGATTCGAACAAAAGAAATGTTAATCATGATTTCATAGACTCTAATGTGGGATCAAAGACCCACCATATTCCAAAAATTGATATGAGGAAGTATGATGACAAGGATCCCGCAACATGGATATTAGAGATGGAGCAATTTTTCGATCTCAATAATGTGCAAAACACACAAAAGGTACATATTGCAACTTTATATTTGGAACCAAATTAGTTTGTATGCTATCAATGGCTTTGCTCTCGTAAACAAATTATCACTTGGGTAATTTTTACGGAAGAATTGACAGCACATTATGAGGATACAAAAAGAAACACTTTTTTTAGCCAATTGATAAGTCTCAAACAAAACGGTTCAATAATGGAGCACATTGAGGAGTTCCAAAAATTGAACATAAGGGTAAGAAATATTCCAGAGGAGCATAGGATTGATGTGTTCATAGAGACTTTAAAGGATAATACCCAACATGATGTTCGCCTTTGGGAACCTGATTCATTAGAGAAGGCATTCAGGTTAGCAAGAAAAATGGAAAGCAAAATTATGGCAACCAGGAAGCATACCACTCACAACTATACAGATGGAAGTGTTGTTGCTCCTAGTCTTCCACAACCTATAAGGTTGACACCACAGCAATTGGAAGAAAAAAGAGCAAAAGGGCTTTGTTACAGTTGTGATAGCAAATACACTAAAGGTCATAAGTGTGTTGA
>APFE030191563.1:0-10366 GCA_000404065.3 Pinus taeda
TTAAAACTATATATGTACATAAATTTTTAATGCATTTTTTTCAAGTAATTTTTTTTTAAATATTGAAACATCATTTGATTATCATTATACACTATTTACATATTATTAGATATTTTATTTTAACGTTTAAATTTTTTGTTTTTATAAAAGAAGCTCGATAAATGTGACACATAAATTATGAAATAAATATTATTTTTGTGAATTATGAAATAAATATCATTTTTGTTTTCATTTGTTTTATGTAAAGTTGTTTTTAAAATAGAAAATATAGAAATAGATGTATTTTAAATTTAGATAAATTAGTTTAGCTATACAAAATATGTTTGGTTGATATGCATTAATTTATGATGTATATTAATAATGTCTATCAATTCATAATATTAACATATTTTTTCATTATACATTTCACACTATTAAAATTATTATTAATTATTATTTATATTAGTATTGAGTTAAACATATATAATCATGATAAACATTATCAGATTTTATTATGGAATTTTCAACTAAAATAAGCTTGTTTAAAATCTAACCAATACCATAGGTCATTTTATTAGTCCAAAATATTTATTATATTATTTATAAGATTTTTAAAAATATTTTGAAAAATAAAAAAAGCATAACCACTTTGAAATAAATCTAACTTTATATGTGAATACTACTAAAAATATTTTGTAATATTATATAAGGTTAATATCCTTTTCATCCTACCCTTTTATATTGATAATTAAATTAAAATTATAGAAACCCTATCTCACTAGTAAATTAAATGACTTGTAAATGCAGCATCAAAACAATTTCCCCGTGATATATTTCACATTGCCAAAATTAATAACTAGTATGGATCCATCTTAACCACTATATAAAAAGGGAGTTGTCTTTAGTGCAACTTTTTGGACTTTCTGGTGCCTTAATCCGGTGGAAAAAGTTGAGGTGAAATCTTGATTTGTGTTATTTAAACTAGTTTTTTGACTGTATATATGGATTCAACACTCTCAAAAACCCGTAGGGCATTTTGATTGCACACGATTACCCCTCAAGCTTGTGATTTCAATAAATCCTGCAGATTTTAGAGAAATTTGACCGGAAAAACCCACCGTAAAAGCTTCCAAAAAGCCCCACTAAAGACAACTATAAAAAGAGTGGATCAAATATTTTGAAGTAAAAACATCTTCTACAATGCAAAACTATATATATGTGTGCATGTGTGTGCGCGAGCCTTGCACGTGCGCGCTCATTTTTTATATTTTTTATTTTTAGACTTGATCTCGTCTCAAACTATTATATTAATATATATATATATATATTATAATTATAATATTATATATTATTTAATATTATTATAATATATTACTATATATATATTTTAAATTGTATTTTTTAATGTATAAATAGCTTTACTTTTTCAAAATTTCCTTAGCACTTGGATTATGTCGGCTACATAGTTTAACTAGTAATTGCAATATATTCCCACTCAATTTTAGACAAAATTGATTGAAAAGTCAAAATGTAAAATAGAAAGGCTATTTAAATTGTTTTTTTTTACACAAATGAATAGTGAATTGGAAGTCTTTAAGTGTGACTTTTTATACTTTCTCAAGGATTTCTTCTAGGAATCAGATAAAAAAATTGTGGCCAAATCTTAATTTGTGTCGTTTAAACTGGTTTTTTGACTGCATATATGGATTCGACACCCTAAAAAACCCCTTGGCACTTCGATTATGAAGAGTTCACTGGTCAAACTTGTGATTTCAATGAATCATTGTCAAATTCTAAACAAATTAGACTGGAAAATAAACCGGTAAAATTTCCAAAAAGTCACACTTAAAGACTACTCTATAGTGAATTATTAAATTTGCACCATGTCACAACAAAAAGTCACACTTAAAGACTACTCTATAGTGAATTATTAAATTTGCACCATGTCACAACAAATACATTGGGAATTCAATACATTGTCATTTTCTATGGGATATTCCATTGAGTTAATGACTAAATTCATGGGAGACAGATCCCAGTATTTTCTATAGGTACTACAATTGAGTGTTTCTACATGTTTACAAGAGTAAATTCTTGCATATTGTGAGCATACGAGAATGCAAAAATAGTACATTGAGGTCTTTTGGAACAAAGAATCCACATAGAGTTGGGATACTAAAGCCAAGTTAGAATCCATTTTGCATTCTCGCTTTTATTTATTAGATTTCCTTCCTTTTGTGAGCGGTGATTCCATTGCATTCGAGGAGAAGGAATTTTGAGTGTTGTCTGTCATGCATGATTTTTCATGAGCTACTCTAATGCTATATCTTCCTTGTAAAACATTGTGGTATATCGCCCCATCTCTACAAGAGTTGAGGGCGTCAATTCCAATGCTATTTTCACAAAATTTGACTCTATACTAGGAGGTTCGACCCATGGAAGGGGCTTGCTCTTCATTTTCCACTGACACTTTTGTATTCCTTTGATCCTCGTTTGGGGATTCATCCATAGAGGTATCTTTTTCTTGTTCTGGACCTTGAAGAGCCTCAAAAGAGTTTTTTTTTACGAAGGTTTTGGTATTGGATCTGCTTCAACATATTTCTTTAGCAGTGCAACCTTGTTCTATTGATTCCTTCTTTATAAACAAGTGCTTGGGCCTGCTCATCATTTTTTTGCTAGGGGCAGTTTTTGAAAATTGCTCATGAGAATTATAGACTATGCATTTAAAAGGAATCTACTCATAGTCCAATTCCTAAATATGGCTCCATTCTCCAAGATTTATTTTTAGGGCCTCTGGTAAATCTTTATTGATTTTTACCTCAAAGCAGACGTGACACATGAAAATTGACCTCCTTTTGGTTTTGCTTTATCCAGATAGTGGCAAATGTCTTCTAGTGCATGAAGACCCCAAAGATGAAGAGGGAGGTGTGGTAGTTGAACCCACACTAGCACGACAATGATATCAGAATCTGGGTTGAAATCAAGAGTCTATGGAGTGATATTTAGGCCTCTAGACACCATGAAATATGAACCTAATCTGAAAATCAATTCTCTTTCCATTTTATTGGCAAAAAAAAAAAATAGAAGCCCTTTCCAACTGCAAAGAAATTTGCTTGGCCTTGAATCTTGGGGTCCCATTATTCTATGATCCAAGTTTCAATAGCTTTTGGGTTCAGCCACAAGTACATAAACTTGTTAATCAATATTTTTATAAGGTTCTCTTGCATGGATCTAAAGGAGAGAGATCCACCATAGGGATCTTAGCTAATTTCTTCACAAAATTTTCGAGCGAGAAGAAGTACCTAGGTTTTTAGAGCCTACACAATGCTACTTCCTCTTCCATGACATAATGAAGAGAACCCAACCTAAACTATTCAAAATGTTTGATATATATATTATAATATATATATAATATATATATATATATTATATATATATATATATATTATTACTTAACATAGTATTGAAATTTTTAATTATAAACATATTATTACATTTAAAATGCTTTATATATATATTATATATATTATATTATATATATTAATATTAACATGGTATTGAAATTTTTTATTATAAACATATATTACATTTAAAATGCTTTTAATTTAATATGTTTTAATAGCATAGAATGTGGATGCTTCTTTCTCACACCCCAAAGTGAAATGTAAGATTTTTATTTAGTTTAAATCTTTTTTTTTTTTTTTTTTTTTAATTTCACATTTGACATCTAAAGTAGCTGGGAGGCATTGGTAAATAAAGGTATTATTTCAATATTTTTTCCCAGACAAGATATGCCCTATTGCCAAAATGAATACCAGTTGATATTTATGGGTATTGAATCCATTAGGGGTACCTTCACGAGAAAAATGTAGGACAGAATCTTTGAATGTTTGGCCCGGTTTAGCAAGAAAAGAAACCGATGTGAACAAACATTTATAGAATAACCCCTTTTTGATGAAAAATAACGAGCGAGAAGCTTCGAGGAAACTAGTGTTTCCTGAACTTTACAAAGCTACGTGAGCAAAAAGCAATCCATGGGTATTCGAACCAGATTCATCCTGAAAACAATTAGATTAATTTATGGAAGAACAGGAGATGTTTGAGTAGTGAGAGTGAAATATTTTAACCACATCATCATAATATCAACTAGCTTAGATCCATCTTAACTCTGGATTTATCAAATGCCCACACATATTGAATCTATCAAGGTGAAAAACTTGAGGAAAGGTTTGTACCTTAGGAGATTTGATCTCTCTCAACACTTGATAGAGAGATGTTAAGATGAGTTAGGTTGGTTTAATTATTAATAATTACAATTAATAATTTTATTTTATTTTATATTTATTTTTATTTTTATGTAATTTTGCCGAGTCAAAATGTTGAGATAACATAACATAGTAGAAAATTACAACATTTCTTCCATACTAGGCTAGAGAGCATAGATTGGCACGACAACTAACAGAGTTAGCATAGTGAAATTAAAACTTTATTTTAAATTATTATTATTATTATTATTATTATTATTATTAATTAAAAAATAATAATATAGGAGTTAAACATATATATTTACGTCGTAAGGTGTTCCCTTTGAAATGAACTCCCCTCTTTGCTGACATGTCATCCTTGTACACCATACGATTAGATGTTAGATGATTAAGAAAAACACAACGGTTCGATCAAGAAAAAGTAGTTACGATGGCCATGTTCATAGTCTCTGTAGTAGAAACGGCTTCAATCGTCGCGCAACTTCCCAGAGGTAATTCTACAGTTCCCCCAACCCATTATGTTTTAATTGCAGTTTGTTTCCGCCAAGAATCCTAGCAATTTTCTGACTAATGACGAGATGATGGAAGAAGGGTCCCCTGCTAGGAAGTGAAGAAAAACGACACCCAAAGGCCTCTTAGAGACGGACCTGGACACTATTCGTGAGCTCCTGGAGAGCCTGGTGAGTCAACAGCAGAGGTTTTTCATGGATTTGCTGGATTCCTTGGAGTGGAAAGAGGAAATCCGCGAGCAGATTCGTCAAGAAAAGGAGGAAAAGTGGCGGGAAGAGGAAAGAGCACAATGGTGTTTATTTAATAACACAATGATTGTTTTAGCCAAGAAGCTCGTTGATGGTGACTGAGGGTTTTTTGGTCGCGACCTAGGGTTTTGCAGCGTTGAAGAATTTAAACCCAAACCAACCACTGGGGGTTCTGACCAGAATGATCACGACAGTGGCATAATTGTTCCCAATTTTGGCGGTGGTGGCAGAGGGCGAAAGAAAAGGTTAAAGAATTAGAAGCGAGTGAAGGTTCTACGGTTAATTAAGTTTAGGGCTAAGATGGAGTTGAGATTTTCCAAGTTCGCTTGGCGGGCTGTGCTATGTGAAGAGCTTGACGAGCTTTTGGGGGCGGAGGGTATTAAGCGCAACAGGAAGCAGTGCAGAGAAAAATGGGACAAGCTCATGGTAGAGTTCAAAGATGTGAGCGATGGCAATATTTACTTCACCAATCCACCTCTAAGTGTCGAAAAATCCAAACAAGATGGTATCACGACGAGATTTAACATTATAGCTCAGAGTAATGTATGTTCATGATGTTTCCATCACAGTGAAACAATTTTTGTTTGATTGCAGATTGAAATATGATGATAGGAGCCAAGTAAAACAACTGAGTTCCTTTCTGACCTTTTAACCAAAACATTTTTTTTTTTTTCATAACACAAGAGTGAAAGAAATTTAAGGCAATTTATGTTATGTTCAAATAATTAGGATTAGTTAAAACAATTTGTATAATTCATAATTTATATTGTTTACAGCATTGTCATTGCAATGAGCAATTTCCTTTGTGTTGAACACAGTCTTATCATTACAAACGTATCATTTTAAAAATGTAAAGGATTAGCGAACACGTTTTTAAATTTTTGAACAGACACTCGAGATTGAGGGTTTGAGCCCGATAGCGTCCACATTTTCCATGAACACCCTCACAAATTATCATAGCTCGCTTAACATTTATGTCAAACCGAACAACTAGTAAACTATAATAGATATTTGCGAAGTAAAAGCGTTCATAGCACAAAACAAATCTAGTTCAACTATTGGAATAAGAAATATTAACATTTTTAGAAAAACAAGACTATAATGTTTCCCTTCAGCAACAAAATCTTACGGAGGATATCAAAATAAGAAGATCATGCTTTTCATCAACACAAAGATAGGGAAATACAAATACCAAAGAGTATTTGAGCAAAGAAATTCATTGAAACTATATATATATATATAATCTCAGACTGAGTCTAAGAAACCTTACATAAAGGAAATACCCAAAAAAAAACCACAGAGGTTCCTTGCAAGCCGGTAACAGGTCTTGCCTAAATAATTACAAATTTCGTTCTTGATGAGGCTTCAACGAAATTCAAACCCTGGCATGCTTCGAACGCCATTAACACATTTAACTGAGAAGGGGAGTTACCCATCATGAGAGCACTGTGTGCGGCTTAACACGAGAAAACCCTTATGACTGGTAGGAGATTCCAATACGCCAAAATCGTTGAGATTATACCCTAGATAGGAAGGAGTTTCCATTGAACAAAAGAATAGGAGGGAAGCCATATAAGCTTACCCGGAAAAACTTCAAAGGCCCAAGCCCCGTAAGGATGAGGTCAAAATCCTCTGGAGGATTTTCCATCAATGCAGCCACAAGCCCTTGCCAAACCTGCAAAGCATAAACCACAAAAGAAAACAAAGACATTAGAACTTAAAAAAAACTGAGGTCAAGCATGAGCTGACATTAACAGCAGCGTTTTTAGAAAATAAAGTAACCTCACCTGGGTAATTACAAATGAACTCCCTATCTTGAGCGCGAAACCCTCGAGTAGCACTCAGAACAATCTAACCACAACAGGAGGCATGCTTGCAGCACAAGCACCACCGCCATGGACAGAGAGCAGAGCTGGTGCAAGGAGGAAAGGGTAGAATGAGCGGCAAACCCAGACCTGGTAGAGAGTAAAACACCTAGAATAATCCAGAACCATTGGGTCAGGGATCGACAACCTCCTCCGTAGATGAGGTGGAGGGTCTCGAGGTTCACTGATAGCTCCACTGCATGTATTAACTTTGTTGGTTCAGAGAAGTGTATGCTAGCGATAACCCGGTCGCCCCAAGCTCGAGATAAGTCCTGAAATCCGAGCTGGAAGGGTGGACAACAAATCCAAGTGGATAAGGACTTGCCCTCCACTATATGTGTTACACAGTAATTTGTCACCGTTTGTCACCGTCCCTGTTACCCCTCTGCTGCATCTTGGAGGACTCATTCCGGGACTTGTGAGAAGTGACAAGACTTGAAACCACTTGCATAATTCACCTTTGAACATGAGCTGCATATGCCTTGAAGACATCTCTTGCTCTTTGCCCTTAAAAACAACCCTTTTTACATTAGCGCTGGTCCACTGTGTTATGCCCGTGCCAATGGGGAAAATCCTATAAAAGGGGCGCGCCATTAGCGCTCTGTCCCAGAGTCTCAATCGCGCAAACCTTTTTGGCCAAAGTTTTGAACTAATCAACCTCCGAAAGTTCTATCCAACTCATTCACTGACTGAATCCAAGTTAAGTGAGGATGGTTTGGCTTTGAATCTCCTTGAATGGGAAGTAGTTTTCCACCATTCCATACAAGTTTCCAAGTGATGAAGCCAAATCCATTATTGTTGTGATTGACCTTATCTCTTCCTTTTCCTCTATAAAAGCTTGTCTCCATGGCTTGAGCAAGCTAGTTCGGTCTCTAGTGGCAATACTTGTGCTGAAAGGAAGATATCAAGAGATTGGAGTTGCAAGAGCCTTCTTTGTGTTCATAAGGCTTTACCTAAGTAAGGAGACCTTGTCACTAAAGAGAGAGAGGGCTTGTCCCTCATCCCCTCAAGCTTTGCAAGACTTGTGTAGCTGAGCACCCAGCAAAGGAGGACTTGACGTCAGGACGCTGGTTGTATTCTCCTTTGTTGATTATTAATAATAGATGACTATCATTATGGTTCCATTCTCATTGTACTTGTGATGGTTGATGTTGAATTATATCCTTCCTGACTGATGTATAATTGCATATATTAGATTTCACGCTTGTGTTTGTGTTGTTCTCTTTGTGTGCAAGTGTCCATTCACGGAGATAGTGGAGGACTGTGACCAGCCAAGACAAAGGAGCGTGGGCGACGTCTCTTCTATGAACAAAAGGTTGGAACTCAAGTAGGTCTTCATCACCTACCTTTTATTTGCAATTAGGAACTTGCATGATAGCATTGTTTGATTGTTGCTAGACCCGTTCTGGGCTAGTAGGGATCGCCTCTATCCATAGAGGGGATTTACCTCTCCAACAATTTGGCGACTCCGCTGGGGAGTTTAGCTTGTTGTTTGATTTGTAAACTTTAGACAGAGTCTGAAGTACGGCCAGATAGCCTTCGAAACACTATTGCTTTGCATTAGTGAAGTAGATCAAAGCCACTTCAGTGAATCTCCAGTTTGGTTTACAGATTGAACAATTTGGAGTTTGTCTTACCTCTTTGGTTTTTTCTTGTTTGCTTGCTTGGATAAGCTTTTGGAATTGAATTTCTTACTACCTCTTGCTTCCTGGCTTGCCTAGATACTGTAACCCAAGCCCTGGACTGCGTATTTTTCTTTTGAAATTGGCAAACTTTGTTAGTGCGAGTTTTTCTTTGACAGTCGCGCTGGTGGCCCTTGTTGCTAACTGACAAGCCGCGCCAATCCCTGTTTAGCGCGAGTTGCAGCCTGATAGTCGCGCCAGGCCTCTTAGCTTTTTAATCCACTTGTTGCCTGCTTTCTGAGCTTGGATTTGCATTTTGCCACATCTTTTTCAATTACTGGAGTGTGTTTGATCCCTGTTTGACTGGTTCTCAACCTTTGTCCTTCGGGTGTTTGCCTCTTTCCATCGATTTCACACCTAAACCCTAGGGCATCTAGGGGTTGTGTGTGTCGAGCCTTCCGTGGGAGTTTTGGGTTTCTTGATTGTCCAGTTAGCTTTGTGATTGCTTTTCACACTTGTTTAGTGATTGTTGAAGTGTTTTTGATTGATTTCTGACTGACTTGCTTTTCGTGCTTGGATTTCATTCTTGCCTTGTTTGAGCTTAAATCACACAACTCGTACAAGCCTTTGTTTTCCTTTCGATTTGGAGAACTGTTTTAGTGTCTTGGGATTTCATTGTGTCTTCATTGAGTGAATGTGTCTCTGTACTCAGTGTTATTGTCTTTCAAAATTCATTCTAGTGCATTGTGCCTTTGAAAAGAAAATCAAATAATCTCTTTTGTGTTCAATAGTGAATGGAATAGAACTTTTTGTTAATTTGCATTATTGAAAAGAAAAAGTTTTATTTATTTGCCATTAGTTGCATTAGGGTGTTTGATTGATTGTGCTCATTTTGTTTGATTGAAAATTCTTAACCTTCTCATTGTTAGTATTCATTGAACGAAATGGTATTCTTTGGCATATAGCTTGCATCTAGGCAATTGTGAAAGATCACATACGGTAGGACCTGAAATCGAAACTTAACTGAATATCAACCATAAAATGAACTGAATAAACTTAACAACACATTGGAACTTAACGCTCACATTCTAGAGGTCTAGGCTAGAGACGTGCTCCGGCGTCGTTAAACCTAGTCACTATTGTTTCACATTACGGTTGGGTGATTCCTCCTTGTGTGATTCAACTGTAGTCTAGTACGGACTTGTGCTCCCACGTACCGTCGCGTATATATGGGGAGACTCCACTAGGTTATCATCCTTGATCCATAGGAAGCCGTTCCTGCCGCCTTGCAGCCCGTAACACACCGAACACAGCATTCGGGAAGATTGACTGTCGTACGAAAAGTCCTTGGCTTTCATATGATCGCTAAGGTGTATATGCAGTTTTACGGATTGTCTGGTAAACCCCTTGCCTAGTTTCTCCAAAGCAGTCACTTTTTGATCCTTTTCGGACTCCTTAAAAGAAAAGGCTCACTTGAGCAGTTTGTCACTTCGGGCTCACAAAACATTCGAAGGCGACTAGAGTCACCTTTTTGTCCTTTTCTCGACTCTTAAAACATGAAAAGGTCAAGTTCAGTTCCTTTGTCTTAAAATTTATTTGGCCGCGTTCACATTTACCCGGTTAGTTCTTGTTCGCGTTAGCTTGAGTAGGTTTCTTTTTCGTTCTTGATGGCAACTTTCTCGAGGTTCACCAACCCAAGTTCCCCCCCTGACGGGAATCCTGGTCATTTCCCTCCTTTCGGGAATGTTGGTGCTCCTTATATGGCAACGTTGTCTCTCCTAGGGTTAACTATTGGGTTGCCTATTTGGTTGTTCTCAACCTCTCTGGTCCCTGCTGTCTCACCTACTAATCAATCAGTCCCTCCACCTGAACAACCT
>APFE030191563.1:31323-93094 GCA_000404065.3 Pinus taeda
ATTGCAATAGGATATCTGATGTGTAGATTCAGAATTTTTCACAAGGGAGAGTAAATTACCTCTCAACATGCAGCCCTAGAAGAAGCAGTCTCAAAAGTAGCTTCAGGAAGTTGTGGAACAGGCACAATTGGAGAAGCAGAGAGGAGACTGAGTGGAGGCATCCACTCATGCAAAGGCATCTAGTAGGGGGGAATTTCAAGCCAGGTGGGCAAAGGGATCACATGCAGCCATACCTCTAGGTGTGAGGTGGGGTGATGTGAAGTGATAGTCCCAAGAGGGCTGAAATTGGGCAGGGTCCATTGAGAGGTTTTATCTCATGGATCATACCTTGCTACGGGAGCCCAAAGTACATAGTAGTAGGAGGAATCATTGGCAATTTATGTAGTCAGAGATCAAAGTGACAGAGGCAAGAGCAGACTGAAGAGCGCAGAGAAGGGTTTCCAACAATGCAGAAAGGCAGAGTCAGCAGAAGCATAGAGTTTTTAGTCGATAGAGGCAAGAATAGTCAGAGACTTTGACGACAGATGCATTATATTGATTCAAGTTGGATGTTTTTTTGTTTCTTGAGTTGTTGTAGCAATAACACTAGAGAGAAGTGTTGCATGAAGAACATTCCAAAGGTTTAGGATCGCGATTGAGTTAAATTCCCTTCTTGTTGAGAGGGAGTGTTGAAATTATCTACAAAAAATGTTAAAAATAGAATCCATAAATTCCAATTTAATTTGTCCTTGAATTAAATTATGAATTAAAATTGTAATTCTTTTCTCATGGAAACTTGTAATAGTTAACTAAGTTAAGTTGACTTAATTAACTTAGGAATTTCGAGTTGGAAGTCTTCTGAAGTTATGTATATATTCTCCCTAAGTTGTAGGGGTCCACGATGAGTTTAATTGTGAGTTGTAATTAGACAACTCAGTTTATTGAGTTATGGCCAGTTAAATTAGTTCTAACTGTTTGTGGAACTAATAGAGGATTAACAATCAATTGGGGCACTAGTGCATCCACAATTGTCACTCCAGATAATTGAGATTCCCTCATGAGAAACTCATTCATGTCAGTTTAGAGAAAGATCCAATTGAGACCAAAGTGCAGGGACAGTGTACTATCAGTTGTATGATTTACTAAGTTGTAAATATCATGCATGCAATCAGAGAAGGACCTAATTTTGGATTGTGCCATTATGAATGAGGAATTTCCCTTTAAATACGAGCTAATTCTCTCAGGAATGGTGTAAAGAATTAGAAGCTTAGAGGCTTGGAAATTTGGCTTAGTATTGGCCAAAGGAAGTCATCAGGCAGAGGATAGGAAATACTTGTGCAGGTTAAACTCAAGGTTGAGCAGAGCATATTGTATTCATCCAAATTCTTTGACTAAGGGTGCAAGGAATCAAGGGCTTGGACAGCAGCAGAAGAGGCTATAGATTGGCTTGAGCTTACTTGTGAGCAAGGAGATTAATCATACTGAGTACTGGGATTGTTCTTGTGAGAACATGCATTGTATTATCATTTTGGATTTCTGATTTAATGCAATATAGATAGTGGGATTTTCAGCTAAGGCTTTCCCCAGATACTTATTATGTTATGTGCCATTGATTTATCTTCTTCTTGTTCATATTGTTTTCATCGATCTATTGGCTTTCGCTGGCTGAAAGTAGAAGTAGATTCTTGTCCTATGCTTTATTACATTGCATGAGCTTGTGAATCTACAAGAAATTCTACATTAGTGGGCTTACAAATAGAGCACATCACGCAGCCCTTTAAATATTTAGTTACGATCTCTTTCATACGAGGCCCATAGCAAAACCTTTGTAAGTGAGACATAGTCTTTCCTACACCAAAACGACCAGGCACAATAGAAGTGTGAGCTTCTCATATTACATGGACTCTTTCATTGGTAGGACTACAAAGTTTTCCAAGGTGGTACAATAGTTTGCCCTGCAAATGGTAGTTGTCTACCCGCGATCCATGGGTTAGCTTCTCATAAATCTCTTTGAAATCTTCATCAACAACATATTGCTCAACATAGCTTTCATGAGACAAAGAAGCATTTTTCAAAATTACAGATGCAAAAAAGGAGGTCTAGAGAACATATCTGCTACTTTTTTTCTTCTACCCTTTTTGTACTTCATTACCGAGTGAAACTGCTAAAGAAATCCCATCCACTTGAAATGACGAGTCTACTGCAACTTGGTTTGTGAATGGAGGTTTTGTAAGGGCTAGTGGTCTATATGAATAATAGTCTCCTTTCCAATCAAGTAATGTTTCCATTTCTTGATGCTTTGAACCAAAGCATACAACTCCTTATCATAAGTGGGATGGTTCACAACATCTTGAGATGAAGTCTCTGAATGGTAACAAACTGGTTTCTATTACTGCATAAACACTACACCCATGGCGTAACCACTGGCATCTATGTCAATCTCAAATGGTTGCTAGAGATCAGGCAAGGCTATTACAAGCACAGTACTAATCGTTTCCTTTAAGGTGTCGAAAGCCTTCTACTACTTTCCTACCCACTGAAAAGTCTGCTTCACATTGGTTAAAGCATGCAAAGGAGATGTTATGATGAAGAAGTTGGCAATGAACCTCCTCCAACCTTCGAAGGATCAATTTTCAATTGACCTCCTCCAACAATATGACCTAAATAGACCAAAGGAGTTTTGCCAAATCACATTTAGACATGTTTACATATAGTTTATCTTTTTGCAAAATATCAAGCACCATTTTGACATGTTTTACATGATTGTCCCAACTTCTACTAAAAACAAGTATATCAGCTAGACACACAAGCAAAAAATCATTTAGAATAAGTCTAAATAGATCATTCATCACCCTCGTAAATGTGCTTGGAGCATTGCAAGGCTAAAATGGCATCACCAACCACTCGAACAACCCCTGCTTGGTCATGAATGTAATATTTCTCAACCACTCGAACAACCCCCACACATCTTGTCTGATTTGGTAGTAACCATTGTGCAAATTCAACTTAGTGAAATAAACAACCTTTTTCAATTGATCAAGCAAATCATCTATGCGAGGAAGAGGGTAGTGGTTTTTCACTGTGATCTTGTTGAGTGCCCGATAATCCACACACATCCTTCATGTGCCATCCTTCTTTGGCACCGACATTATGGGTGAACCACAAGGAGAAGAGCTAGGTTTGTGTTAATTTATGAAACTAGGGTCAAATTCCACATTGGATAGCTCATATGACATATATGATGATTGCATTAGATTACTCTTTCCAAAAGGACCAAAATTGACCTAAAGAACACCTCATTTGGACAAAGAGAAGTTGATTTTTGAATTTATGAACCCTCACATGTACATTGGGACAAGTCGGCCTCACATATATGTATGTATGTGTTAATTTATGCAACTAGGGTCAAGTTCCACATTGGAAATCTCATATGACAAAGATTATGATTGCATTAGATTCCTCTTTTCGAGGACCAAAATCGACCTAAAGATCACCTCATTTGGACAAGCAGAAGTTGGTTTTTGAAATTATGAACCCTTACATGTACACTGGGACAAGTCAGACTCACACATATGTACAATTGGACAGGTCGACCTCAACATCAAGCAGACCCTCATCGAAGCCTATAAATAGAAGAGACCTCAAGCCCATTTGCACATCATGATCAAGCATTCTTTTCTCTTCTTCTATTTGTTTAGTTCGCACAGGTTTGACAGAGGTAGTTCATGCAAGGTCCAAAATTACAAATCTGAGGCTTGCACGTGTCTAGGGTTCCTATTTTTCAGTCACACACATGTCACTGGACAGATTCGGCTACAGTCGCACACTCACAGTGCTTCAAAGAGTGACTGGAAAATCTTAGTCGCTCGCAGAACAACCTGAAGGGAGTTACCGAGGCTCTAAGATAGTTATGGGAGGATTAGACCCCAGTCGCTCCCTTACCACGCTTCAGGGTGCAACCAGGAAGTCATAACTACTCGCATATAGTGCCTCAGGGAGCGACCGAGAAGTCACAGTCACTTGCAGAATATCTTGATGAGTGCGACAGGGTTCTCAGCTAGGGTTTGGCAATTGACCGCATATGTCTAAAGGCTAGAAGGTTTCTCTTTGTTGTACAGTAATTCTGGAAGTCTGCTTCTGATATGTATTGGGTAATTCTTTACTGATGATTATGTATTGGGCTCATTCTACTCTCTGCTGAAACATTTTATGACAATCTAATAAGAAGAAGATTTGAAAGGGTTTTCTCGCATGGTGGGGTATTTCCCCGGTATTTGACCAATCTGGTGTCTCGTGTGGTTGTGTTAATGTCTCCTTTGTCATTGCATATGTTGTTCTATCTTCAATTATTGTTTAATATTGGAAACATTGTTAATACTTGGATGCATTGCTAAATGAAGAATTGATTTGGGCTGAAGTAATTGAAACAACATAGAACAATATGAAAAATTAACATGGTATCAGAGTTGAGGTGAAGGACAAGCCCAAAAGGAGACAAGCTTTGAAGCAATCATCTTTGGAAAGTTGAAAGAGTCGATCTAGTCAAAGTCAAGATGACTTCCTTCTTCAAGAGTGATGAGAAGTTGGGTGACTCATCTAATTTTGCCGCATGGAAAGTCAGGTGGGATATCATAGCCGACAACAATGATGTTTTGGACTATATTCAAGGAAGAGTACCCGAGCCTTCGGAGAATGCTTCCATTGCTGCCAAAAACAAGCACAAGGAAGGTGAGTTAAAAGCAAAGCAAATTATAGCTGATGGTTTACAAGATAATTTACTTGCATATGTTGGAAACTTGAGAAGGTCTAAAGACATGTATGATAAGATAGTCAACATGTATGAAGTCAACAATTTGCATGAAATCATCTCCTTGGAAGATCAACTCAAAGACCCCAAGATGAACAAAGGAGAGCCAATGCAATCCTACATGATGAGGATATCTCGTCTTATAGATCAATTACAAAGAGTTAGAGAATTTGTGCCTAACAGGGACTTGGTGATTGTGATTCTAAGAGGTCTCCCTTCTATTTGGGAAACCTTCATTACTACCATAAGCAACAACAATGTCCTCTCGTCATTTGATGAAATTGTTGGAAAGCTTACACAAGAAGAATCAAGGATGATATCAAGAGGAAGGATTCAAAAACATGAAGAAGGAGGTCACTCATGACAAAAGGAAGAAGAAAGGAAATGGAGGTCCATCATCATCATGGTTTTGACCCAAATCCCGATGGGTGCAAAACCCCATGCTTGGGTTCTAAGCCCACAGGCCTACTTGTGGCGCTTTGACCTACAACCCTCAAACATTAGGGCTTGGAGTACCTCCCAAGCTACACAAAAATCAACAAGAAGTACTACACCATTTGGAACGATTCAATCTTCAACACCAAATTTTGACCAAAGCACAACTGCTTTTGAGAACAAGTTGTTCCCTAATAGCACATCAACGACAATGTCGTAGAGCAAGCTAGCAAGCCTTGTATAATCAAATCTTTCCCTGTTCAATGGGCTTCAATAATCAAATCATGCCTAGACATAGGGTGCATTTTCTTTTGGTAATTTTGGTCAAGCACAACCAATTGTTTGTGGTGGTTTTGGTAGCACATCAACTCTAGCTTTTGGGCAGGGAACGTGGAAACCTTTTCTTTTGGTAATTTTGGTCAGGCACAACCAATTGTTTGTGGCGGTTTTGGTAGCACATCAACTCCAATTTTTGGGCAGGGAATGTGGGCAACCCACTCAGTTAGAGACAAAAAACTTCTTGTTAGAGCCATGGTGGTTGTCTATGTAGAGGGAGAGCTTAAACACTTCCACAAGGCTAGATACAAATTATCTCAAGGATTGTATTTTCGACGAGATGGGATTTGCAAATCAGATCTTAAGATTCAATCAAAAGCAGTGGTAGATATACCTTCCCAAACAACCCCTCCACCTATTCTTCAGAACATAATTACTAAGACTGAAAAAAGGCTGCAAATGAGTCTACTTTGCTAGAAGTTAGAGTTGCAGATGGACCTGCTTTGAATGAAGATACTAATTGGAATGTAACAAGACCACAATAAATTCTTGGATGGAATGTATCTGGTCCACGAGAAGATACTGAGTGGTTGGACTATCTTGGATCACCAACTGGATTTGAAGATATATTATATCAAGGGCGAGTTTTTGTAATAATCTAACTAGAAATTTACACTGAAATACCAAATACATGAACTAGCTACAGCATAACCTAACATGCAAAGTTTGAAACATATCACATGTAAAGTCTGAAACATATCACATGCAATTACAAATTAGACATTATTGGGTTGTGTTACCCACCATTTTGTGGGTGTTATCCCGAGGAGATTTTTTTTCTCCAAGATGGTCCTCAGTCAGCAGACAACAACCCCTTGCAGCCACCAACTAGCTCGTTGTGCCACTTCTCTGCCACCTAAGCCAGCCATGTGATCCCTCACCCATTTGCCATGATCGTATGTTTGATGGTGCGCCTCCTGAACCTAAAGGTATGCCTTGTCATTTGGTAATTAAGTATTATAGGTTGCTGACACTTCTAGGCATGGATTAATGGGGGGATTCGGCGAAAAGAATGAGCTAGGTCTGTGTTCCTGTCCCCTAGACCCCTTTTGGATGTTAACCTTGGATTCTAGTCCCGTGGGATCTCTTTTATTGACCATTTGGCTTTAACTTCACATGAAAACCTTATTTTGGTTGTGTGCCCCCTCATCCACATATATTGCCCCCTTTCCACTCATTATAACCCCATTCATGATCTCTCCCACCTGGGCCCACATTCCTCCACTAGGTCCACATAGGGTTAGCCCTCCCCCTCCTCTTGCCCACACCTTGAGTAGAGCCTGGAATGATTCCTTGGAGGTTGATGCAGCTGAAAAGAAAAGTAAAAGCATAGTTGGCTAATGCAGCTAAAAAGAAAAGTAAAAGCATAATTGGACACATTCAACAGGAAAATGTACCACAAAATGCAAAAGATGGTCGGGAAAAACACGTTTAGCACGTGGACAAAAGCCAATACATGAGCTCTACCCCATTATCATGGCCATCACCCTGGTTCCTATAGGACCTAGATGAGGCTCCTTTATAATTCAAGAACCCGTGATTGTCCTGTAAAAATTCCTACACTTTGAAGGAACCCCTACTACAGCAAATCTGAATCTACTTCATCTACTTGATTTTAAATTACATTCATAAAGTTATTCTTATGAATACTGGAGCAAATTACTTCTGCAACCTACACTTATTAAATATTTCATCTCATGAAACATAAAAAAGAGCAAAGAACAAGATACATAGGACACAAATATTTTTAGACACAATTGTCCCCGGAAAAACCCAATGTGGGAAAACTGGTGCAATAGTTCTGAGGGTTTTCTATGATTAAGCAGTAGTTCTGAATACAACTCTAGATGCCCTCTCAGCTATCTAGTTACAGAGATAAAATATACTGGCAGAAACCTAAGTGAGGTTACCTCACTTCACCCGGAAAAATCCTATGATCCGGCAACTGGACTAACTGTCATCGTCTACAACTGCATTGCTACCTCGTAGTAGCTGCGTGGAGCACTCTGAGGCACTGCATCAGCTCTGCGCTGCCTCCTCTGCCTCCTATAGCTCTGACGTCAGCCTTCTCGGCTGATCCTGCTACTCCCCGACTGAATTCGGACTTTTGTAGGAGGGCAGCTCTTCCCCTTCACTGACACTACATAAAGCAATGCGTGAGCCATCTTGGCCCAACGTTAACCTCCCTTGGTCTGTGTTGCCTCCTCTGGTGTATCTCTGCCTCTTTCTGCCGAGTATTCGAGGTCCCAAAGAAGATCCTCTAACCCCAACTATCTCTGCCCCTTGCCCACACCTTGGGTAGAGCCTGGAATAATTCCCCGGAGGTTGATGCAACTGAAAAGAAAAGTAAAAGCATAATTGGCCGATGCAGCTGAAAATAAAAGTAAAAGCATAATTGGACACATTCAACAGGAAAATGTACCACAAAATGCAAAATATGGCCAAGAAAAACATGTTTAGCACGTGGGCAAAAGCCAATACATGAGCTCTACCCCATTATCATGGCCATCACACTGGTTCCTATAGGATCTAGATGAGGCTCCTTTATCATTCAAGAACCCATGATTGCCCTATGAAAATTCCAACACTCTGAAGGAACCCCTACTGCAGCAAATCTGAATCTACTTCACCTACTTGATTTTAAATTACATTCATCAAGTTATTCTTCTGAATACCGGAGCAAATTACTTCTGCGACCTACACTTATTAAATATTTGGTCTCATGAAACATTAAACAGAGCAAAGAACAAGATACATAAGACACACATATTTTTGGACACAATAGTCCCAGGAAAAACCAAATGCGGGAAAACTGATGCAACAACTCTCAGGGTTTTCTATTATTAAGCAGTAGTTCTGAATACAACTCTAGATGCCCTCTTGGCTATCTAGTTATAGAGATAAAATATACTGGTAGAAACCTAAGTGAGGTTACCTCACTTCACCAGGAAAAATCCCTACGATCCGGCAACTAGACTGACTATCATTTTCTACCACTCCATTGGCGCCTCGCAGTAGCTGCGTGGAGCACTCTGAGACACTGCAACAGCTCTGCGCTGCCTCCTTCGCCTCATGGAGCTTTGACGTTAGCCTTCTCAGCTGATCCTACTGCTCCCCGGCTGAATTCAGACTTCTACAAGAGGGCAGCTCTTCCCCTTTGCTGGAACTGCGTAAAGCAATGCATGAGCCCTCCTGGGCCAACGTCAACCTCCCTTGGTCTATGTTGCCTCCTCTGGTGTATCTCTGCCTCTCTCTACTGAGTATTCAAGGTCCCGAAGAAGATCCTCCAACCCCAACTATCTCTGCCCCTCTGCTGCAACTCAGATCACCGGTTTGATTTTCTCAGCAAACCACACCCAAAAAATCGAACTGGCTGATCAATATGGTGTATCTCCAACTGAACCTCAAGCCTCCTCTCATACTTTTCCTATTGATGAATCAACGACCGAGATTGAGTCCCTAATCAATGACTAAGATTAAAACAGACTTGATCCTCGTCTCTTAGAAGCTTCTCACCCTTATTTTATTAATACCCATTAATATTTTTATTTTCCTAAGTTTAGACTTAGGAACCCCATTAAAAATATTAATTATTTTAATAACTTAGCATCCAGGTGGAATTTCTCCAAAGGATTTATGGGTCTTGGAGATCTCATGTTTGTTCTAGCCCCTCCATAAAATTTTGGAGCTAGAGCACATCCAATGCTACCCAAAATCAACACTCCCTCCTAGTGAGGAATGTGCTCTAGCAATACTTCCCAATATAAGCATCACACTGATCCATGACATCGGTTCTTTGTGTTGTTGATGCTTGGCCTGCTACCCTTCATCCACTGCACTGCCGCAACCTGTACTATTGCCCATGACACTGCCAATGTCACTGCGGGATCAACACTACAACTCCCTCTCAAAATGACATATCATGTTGCCCTATAGCACTACCACTGCTAACTATTGCACTGCAGCTCAGTTGTTGACAAGTAAGCAACTGAAAAAGTCGCCCAAAAGCTAACATGTTGGTCAGGCTAATTGCCTCGTGATGTTGAAGCTACCTCTGCTACTAATCTGTGATGACCCTCTTCTGCAGTTGCAATCTGCTTTGTGCCTCTTACACTGCTACAACATCCACTGCATTGGTTCAGACTTTGGCACTCTAGCTCTGCCCTTGTTTCTCCATCACACCTCGCACCAAACGACACTGGTCATTTTGCTACCATCGTTAAGGGTTCCCGTAACGGTATGTGATCTAAGAGTTTGGGCACCTCAAGGATCCTACCCACATGTAGTCCTCCCGACTACAGCTCAATATCGCCCCATCTCTCGCCTGGAAATGCATGGGCACTCATGGCATACTCTTCCTCATCAATCTTTGTTGAAGCAGCCTTAGGATCATGTTTCTCATTCTTATCCTTTTTCTTCAAAGGACACTGGGATGCATAGTAGCCCATCTCGCCACCACTGAAACATTTCACCTTCAAAATGTCCTTCTTTCACTTCGGCTTCTGCTGTCCCTTCGATGCTAGAGCTACGTTTTCCTCCTCCTCCTTCATCTTTGTGCCACTCCCATTGTTGCCATTGACGTTGACCTTCACTAGGTCCCTCCATAACTCCTCTTGTTGAAGAGCCGCCCACATCTCCTCCCATGAAGGTAGTTTTTCCTTACCCAATATGCTTTGGACGAAAACTTGCCATTCATACGAGACTCCATTTAGAGTTATCCTCACAATCGCGGTTGGCTGAGGAGTGGACACCACTGTAGCAAGATGGTCTCTAGTGTCCTGAAGACGCTGAAGATAGAGGTTCACCCTTTCTCCTTTCTGCATCAAAGTCCGCTACAACTTTTGCTCCAAATACATCTTTCGTTGTTCGGAAGAGCCTTCATACAGAGAAGAGAAGGCTTCCCACATCACTCGTGTTGTATCCTTGCCCTACAAGTGTGAGACCACATGATCTCCAACTCCATCGAGAATGAGCCTCTTGGCCTTCCCCTGCTCGGGTTTGTACTTCTTCTTTTGATCATTGTCAGCAGGAACATCTACAACACTATTGACATAGGCCTTGAGATCATATTCTTCCAGGACAGCTAAGATTTTGGTTTTCCATATGACATAGTTGGAAGCACCTTCCAACCTGTCATGATCTCTGAGCCCATGCGATGCCATCTCACCGAATTGTCGAACTGACTCCTCTAGTCACTACTTAGCATTGCTCAGTTACTCAGCAAGTGAGAAATTCAAACTTTTTGGCCGAAAGTTCTTTGAGGAGAAATTTCCCCTTCTACGTGTCTTCGTTCTTTTCCAACATATTTCTGCCCTGACAGAAACTGCGCCCTTCAGGCACTGCACTGAGGCTCTGCATCACCCCCTCTGCCTCTGCAAACTCACGAACTAGAAATCGTACCTCTCTGTCGTCTCACTCAGAGAGAGATTTCCTTGGATGTGCTTCCCGGCAAGGACTACAAAATCCCTTCAAGGGGATTTGAATTGCTGCCAAGTGCAGCTTTCGGTCTCACTGCTCAACATTGGATCTGCTCTTCTTATTTCAAAATCAATGCTCTGATACCATGTGAAAATTCCTACACTCTGAAGGAACCACTACGGCAACAAATCTGAATCTACCTCACCTACTTGATTTTTAAATTACATTCATCAACTTATTCTTCTGAATAATGAAGAAAATTACTTTTGCAGCCTACACTTATTAAATATTTGATCTCATGATACAGAAAACAAAGCAAAGAACAATATACATAGGACACACATATTTTTGGACACAATAGTCCTCGGAAAAACCCAATGCGGGAAAACCAGTGCAACAACTCTGAGGGTTTTCTATTATTAAGCAGTAGTTCTAAATACAACTCTAGATTCCCTCTCAGCTATCCAATTACAGAGATAAAATATACTGGCAAAAACCTAAGTGAGATTACCTCACTTCACCTGGCAAAATCCCTCTAATCCAATAATTGGACTGACTATCCTCGTCTACAACTGGGTTGCCCTTCGTAGTTGCTACATGGGCCTGTGTGGAGCACTCTGATACACTACGTCAACTCTAAGCTGCCTCCTAGAGCTCTTACATCAGCCTTCTCGGCTGATCCTGCTGCTCCGAGACTGAATTCGGATTTTTGCAAGAGGGCAACTCTTCCCTTTCGTTGGAACTGCGTTAAGTAATGTGTGGGCCCTCTTGGCCCAGCGTCAACCTCCCTTGGTCTGCCTTGCCTCCTCTGGTGTATCTCTGCCTCTCTCTGCTGAGTATTTGAGGTCTCTGAGAAGATCCTCCAACCCCAACTATTCCTGCCCCTCTGCTGCAACTCAGATCACCTATTCGATTTTCTTAGCAAACCACGCCCCAAAAAAATCAAACTGACTGATCAATATGGTGTATCGCCAACTGACCCTCAAGCCTCCTCTTATAATTTTCCTATTGATGAATCAACAAATAAGATTAAAACAGACTTGATCCTCGTCTCTTAGAAGCTTCTCACCCATATTTTATTAATACCCATAATATTTTTATTTTCCTAAGTTTAGACTTAGACCCCATTAAAAATATTAATTATTTTAATAACTTATCATCTGGGTGGAATTTCTCCAACCGATTGTTGGGTCTTGGAGATCTCATGTGTTCTAGCCCCTCCACAAAATTTCAGAGCTAGAGCACATCTGATGCTACCCAAAATCAACACTCCATCCTAACGAGGAATGTGCTCTAGCAATATTTCCCAATAGAAGCATCACATTGATCCACGACATCGGTTCTTTGTGTTGTTGATGCTTGGCCTAGTGCCCTTCATCTACTGCACTGCTGCCCATGACAATGCCATTGTCACTGTTGCATCTGCACTACAACTCCCTCTCAAAGTTGACATGCCGATTAGTCTGGATACCCCGTGATGTTGAAGTTACCTTTGCTGCTAATCTGTGCTGACCCTCTAATGCTAATGCGCTGCTGCAATATGCTTTGTGCCTCTCGCACTACTGCAACATCCACTGCGCTAGTTTAGACTCTGGCACTCTAGCTCTACCATTGTTGCTCTGTCCCTTGCACCAACCAACAACCGTCATTTTTCTATTGTCGTTAAGGGCTCTTACAAGAGTTTGGGCACCTCAAGGATCCTACCCACATGTAGTCCTCCCAACTACAGCTCAATATCACCCCATCTCTTGCCTGGAGATGGGTGGGCACTCATGGCATACTCTTCCTCGTCAATCTTTGTTGAAGCAGCCTTAGGATTATGTTTCTCATCCTTATCCTTTTTCTTCAAAGGACACTGGTATGCAAGCAGCCCATCTTGCCACAACTGAAACATTTCACCTTCGAAATTTCCTTCTTTCGCTTCGACTTCTGCTGTCCCTTTGATGCTAGAGCTACGTTTTCCTCCTCCTCCTTCGTCTTTGTGCCACTCCCGCTGTTGCCATTAAGGTTGACCTTCACTAGGTCCCTCCTTAACTCCTCTTGTTGAAGAGCTGCCACATCTCCTCCCATGAAGGTAGTTTTTCCTTGCCCAATATGCTTTGGACGAAAACTTGCCATTCATCCGAGAATCCATCCAGGGTTATCCTCACCATCGCAGTTGGCTGAGAAGTGGACCCCACTGTAGAAAGTTGGTCTCTAGTGTCTTGAAGACACTGAAGATAGAGGTTCACCCCTTCTCCTTTCTGCATCAAAGTCCGCTGCAACTTTTGCTCCAAATACATCTTCCATTGTTCTGAAGACCCTTCATACAAAGAAGACAAGGCTTCCCACATCTCTCGAGCTGTATCCTTTCCCTACAAGTGCGACACCACATGATCTCGAACTCCATTGAGAATGAGCCTCTTTGCCTTCCCTTGCTCGGGTTTGTACTTCTTCTTTTAATCGTTGTGAGTAGGAACAACTACAACACTATTGACGTAGGCCTCAAGATCATATTCTTCCAGAACAACTAAGATTCTGGTCTTCCATATGACATAGTTGGAAGCACCTTCCAACCTGTCCTGATCTCTGAGCCCATGCAATGCCATCTCACTGAACCGTCGAACTAACTCCTCTAGTCACTGCTTAGCATTTCTCAGTTGCTCAGCAAGTGAGCAAACTTTCTGGTGGAATGTTCTCTAAGGAGAAAATTCCCCTTCTACATGTCTTCGTTCTTTTCCAGCGGATTTCTGGCCTGGCGGAAACTACTCCCTTCAAGCACTGCGTTGAGGCTCTCCATCACTCCCTTTGCCTCTGCAAACTCACGAATTGGAAATCGTACCTCTTTGTCGTCTCACTCAGAGAGAGATTTCCTCGGATCTGCTTCTTGGCAAGGACTGCACAATCCCTTCAAGGGGGATTCGAATTGCTACCAAGTGCAACTTTCGGCCTCACTGCTCAGCAATGGATCTACTCTTCCTACTTCAAAATCAATGATCTGATACCATGTGAAAATTTTGACACTCTGAAGGAACCTTTATAGCAGAAAATCTGAATCTACTTCACCTACTTGAATTTTAAATTACATTCACCAAGTTATTCTTTTGAATACTGAAGCAAGTTACTTCTGCAACCTACACTTATTAAATGTTTGATCTCATGAAACAGAAAACATAGCAAAGAACAAGATGCATAGGACACACTTATTTTTGGACACAATAGTCCCCAGAAAAACCCAATGCAGGAAAACTGATGCAACAACTGTAAAGGTTTTCTATTATTAAGCAGTAGTTTTGAGTACAACTCTAGATGCCCTCTCAGCTATCCAATTACAGAGATAAAATATACTGGCAGAAACCTAAGTGAAATTACCTCACTTCACCCGATAAAATCCCTCCAATCCGGTAATTGAATTGACTATCCTCGTCTACAACTGCATTGCCCCTTCGCAGTAGTTGTTTGGCCCTGCGTGGAGCACTCTGAGACATTGATTCATCTCTATGTTGCCTCCTTTGCCTCCTGGAGCTCTAACGTCAACCTTCTCGGTTGATCATGCTGCTCCTCGACTAAATTCAGTGTTCTGCAGGAGGGCAGTTCTTCCCCTTCACTGGCATTTGCGTCAAGCAATCTGTGTGCCCTCCTGGCCCAGCGTCAACCTCCCTTGGTCTGCGTTGCCTCCTCTAGTGTATATCTACCTCTCTCTATTGACTATTCGAGGTCCTAGAGAAGATCCGCCAACCCCAACTATCCCTACCCCTCTGCTGCAACTCAGATCACATGTTCAATTTTCTCAACAAACCACACCCCAGAAAAATCAAACTGACTGATCAATATGGTGTTTCTCCAACTGACCCTCAAGCCTCCTCTTATACTTTTCATGTTGATGAATTAACGGCCAAGATTGAGTCCCTAATCAACAACTATGATTAAAATAGACTTGATTCTTGTCTCTTAGAAGCTTCTCACCCATATTTTATTAATACCCATTAATATTTTTATTTTCTTAAGTTTAGACTTAGGAACCCCATTAAAAATATTAATTATTTTAATAACTCATCATTCAGGTGGAATTTCTCGAAACGATTGTTGGGTCTTGGAGATCTCATGTGTTCTAGCCCCTCCACAAAATTTTGGAGCTAGAGCACATCCGATGCTACCCAAAATCAACATGTCCCAACCCCTGGTGGGCAACAAACTGCCCAACCTTAAAGTGGATATCCACTGTTATACCTTACGCATCATGCTCTTATCCCTTAAGACCCAAGCAATTAATCAAAGAAAAATCATAAAAGGCAAAAGGCATATAAAGAAGGGTGGAAAAATCAAGGTTGAGGCACCTCATGTACCGCAATTGCTCCCTCTTATACATTATATACCCAAGTGTGGGCTTCCCTTTTACTAGCTACCCTTGCACCCAGTATGTGGCCTAGGGCTACCCCTTTTCATTCCCTACTCCATTTATCCCTTTACCACATGCTGCACCTTTTAAAGGATGTACCTTGGACATATTATCCCCTTTAGAAGTAGAAACCACCTAATATGATACGTTAATTATGGTTAAATTAATTGCGAGAACCTTCCTACAATATCCATGGGGTTCTTGAACAGAGACGGAGGTCAGTATAAGCATATCGAATTTTCTCTGCGAATCGTTTGAGGAAGGATTAAGATTTGTGTTAGATCGAAAGCTTCCCAAGATCCTTACAATGGCCTTGAGATCAATGCGAAAGGATTTTTTGATGTTCTAGAGATGCCTTACGAATTGGAGGTAGAAGTGACCCCGTAGCAGCAGGGGATAAAGACTCCCAGCATTTCTTCTGAGGTAACTTGCAAGTTTGCAGAAGACAAAGTCGAGATCCTACATCAAGGTAGACGAGTACATGAGATTCAAGACCATCTGAGACAGGAAGTGCGCACAAACTTGAGGCAAACTCAGATAATCTTGATATCCAGGAATTCGTGTAAGGTTTAGTAACCAACATAATTTGTAGGGCATCAATACATCGTCAAATTGGTTCTAGTCTGTGTCATATTTGTGTGGATCTGAGGACTAATACATTGTGTTGTGGGTTATTGTATTATTGACAAGAACTCCAGACACATTGAATTGACACATTGTTATTTCTTTGGAGGTGAATGATATACTATTTGTTTCAATTTATCATACTATTGAGAAGCTAGAGCTGTCCATTGTGTTGAAAAGTGTAACTAGCTTCAGCCTTCATAATGACATGCGTAATTTTGATTTTATGTAATTGATGCAAAGAAGAAAAATTAAAATTATTATTGTAATGCTTGTCTCATGGGTTTCATGAGCAGGGAATTTTATTTTTTGATAAGGCTCGCATTGTGAGCCCTTAGGATTGGTCATAAAGTCAAATTGAGTCAATGTCATGTATGAAGGACCCTTCTTGGGCATGTTAGGTATTTGTATGAGTCATTAAAAGGATAAAAAGGCCCTCCAAGACCAAGCTAAAGCATCTCCTTCAAGTCAGCGTCAAGATGGAATAAAGGATCTACATCAAAAGGACATGTCGGCTCACATACATGTCACGTCGGCTTATTTTCATGGGAAACCACTATAAATAGGCAACTCGGCCTCATTTCAGAAACAAGAATTTCAGTCAAGAAGGGATTTGCAATAAGAAGTGTGAAAAGGTCAAGGAAGATAGTCTTATAGCCAACGAAGAGAAGGAAGGAAAGAGCAAAGATATTTGGGTTTGTTTTAGGGCTGAAATCCTCCACACGTGCAAAGAATCTTTGTTGTCCAAATTGCAAAAAGAGTCTAAGTATCACAGTCATACTTGGAGGTCAATTCAAGGTGATACTCAAGCCGAGTTCAAGGAGAAGAAGTCTTCCTCTAGACCAAGGAAAAACAAGGGTCAAAGTTGGTCAAACTATATGAGCTAGGGTTTCTGAATTAGGACCGAAAAGGTTGAAGGTCTGAAGCAAAGAAAAGGAAGTTGAATTTTGAAGGGTAGCCGAGAAGGAGGGAGAGGCATAGGTTTGACCATTGTTGACTCAAGCAAGAAGGATCTCATCAAGAAAGCTTTGTGTCTTGGTCTTGGAGAGGCAATAGGTCAAGGGTCTTGGTCTTGGTATTCGTCAATTAAAGTCTCTATAAGAAGAGGAATTTGTTTGGGTTTTCCTCTCAAGAGGGAGAGGTTTTGGCCCTGTTGATCGCCTATATTCTGTGTCTCTTGTCTCTTTATGGTTTATGCATTGGTATTTGCTTGATGAAGAAGAACACTACAATAATCTAAGTAAAAGAATACCCTAATCTAAGAAGTAAAAAGCATTCACAAGCAGTTATCTAAAGAAGAGAAAACACCTAATTTCTATGCCCTAGATTTCTCAACACATTGAAGACTATATTAATTTGTATTGAATTAATTGTTGTGGAAAAATAAATCTTTTTGAATCACTAGTACTCTCAGAAATCCTAGGGCATAATTACCCCGGAACACTACAAAAAAAGGCTCAAAGGAGAATCCCAAGATGCTCCACCACTCAATAAATCCACTAAATAAGGAAAAGTGAAAACAAAATAACAATGAGAGCATGGTGGAAACAAGAGACCCAACGGATGCAAGATAGAAAAGTAAAGTTGTATATATTTCCAAACTAGTAATAGTGAAAAGAGGTTGCAATCTCACCCATAGAATATTCATGAGTGAAGGATTCAACACTGTCATAGAAATGAGGTTGACAAGCTTCCCACTGCCCACAAGAGACAATAAAGGAGCAAAATATTGCAACAAGGGTTTCTTTATAAAAGAGACAACACTAGAAATAGAGAAGGTAGGGTAAAGAAGGAACACCCATAAGCACAAGGTCGAGCAAGAAGAAGGGCTTGCAAGTGAAATCACAATGCAAGGTCTAAGGGATCATGACAATGAAAAAGAGTCTCCAAAAATGTAGGCAAGAGCAAGCATGGAAATTATTTGGCTAAAGGTTTTTTCCTTCAAAAAGGCAGCACAATTGGTTAACCTAATGGGAGGTCAAAGGCAAGACATCACCATCGAATGATAAGAAACAAGAGATCCTCTTGACCAAAAGAATCCAACATATACTCAAGAGACAAGCCACAAAGCCTTAAGGGGGCATCCCTATGCTTTCTAGGATCACTTCATAAAGTATAGAGTGGAAGTTGAGGAATCCTAACAACAAATACAACAATTGAGATGGAAGTGTTCTAAAAAAATTGGGGATGATTGATGAAAGGGATGCAGTGCTTTTTAAATGCGTTATGGTGTTATGGATGAAATCCTAGAGAGCATTCTAAAATGAAAGGTTAAGTAGCTACAAAACGAAATATGACATTCTTTATAGCATGCTTGACTTAGTAAACAAGAGGATGCGAGGCGTGGAAGGAAGGGACCCATGATATCAGCTCAAAAACCAAAATGAATGACAAAGTGGTTAAGCATTTGCTCACCGTATGAGATCTAGGGATTAAAACATCTTCTCTCAAAGAAAAGAGGCGAGCTTTTTCCCACAATGGATACATATGGTTTTTCAATGTTCACTCCTCTTGATATGAAGTGATTCAAATGTTGACTAATATTGTGCCTAGAACAAGTGCCACACATAAAGATTAAACACAAATAAAAATATAACCTAGAAAAAAGTTATCTTTAACCAATTGCTTGGAGCTAGCTTGCTCACAAATTCTTTCATTCAAGAATTTCCCCAAGTACAAAAAGGAGAGAGCAAACCTTTACATAGGTTTTAGCTCAACTCTCCTCTCCAAAAATATGTCAGTTTTCCAAACAAAACAAAAAAATTCCAATAACTATCTAGGAGGGTGAATTAGGTCAACAACCAATGGAAAAGGCTTATATACAATGTTGTAGATGACTGTAGTAATACATGTCACTTTCTTTCGTCTTCATATTCATGCAAAGGTAGAATATAAATGCCATTTGTTCTCTTCATGTGTAAGGGATTCACCAAGAGATAACTATTCCAATAAAATAATATAATTGCAAAGTCTAATGAGGTTGCGCACTCTCCTAAATTTGTGCATGGATGCCAAGTGTACAAGCCTCTTGATGAGGGAACTCTCAAACAAATAAACACCTCCAAAAAATATTCCTTAATCAAATGATTAGGGCGAATCTCCAAATGGATAAGTAAATTTCTAAGTGTATAATATGAAAATGCAATGTGCAAAGCTAAAAAGGAGGGGACTTTTCTAGATAACCCATGTGTCTTCATTGGTTAACTATTTCTAGAAGCCAAATAATATAAAATTACTCCATGAACTATTGTGCCTTTGGAACTTGGGAACTTTTGGTCCTGTTGCACTCAAATTGTCAAAATTCCAGGGAAGCGGAAGAACCATTTTTTTCAACACAATCGGATCACATATCAGTAGTCCATATGTCATGGTTATCCCATTCTGCAAATTATGTAATGTAAATGATCTTAGTAAAACCTTGAGTCTATGTAACAACCTAGGTAAGCCTATAATTTTGATGACGAATTTCATCCTAGGAGGTTTTTTAACCTCACTGATTACCTGTGTTTCTAGACACAGCTAATCAGAAGAGTTTTTTCCCTCCAACTTAAACCCCAAAGCTAGGATGAAAATTATTGTCGAATTATTAGGTAAGCCTTAGTGTTTTTTAGTCGAGTCTGATGTAAAAGTGGTTCAGGAATAATTTAAGCTAGTTAGATTAACTATTTTATTACAAATCACTTGGTTTACTAGATCATATTGTGTCGCAAATGGGTTGTGTGTCTTGAGGATCTACACCAAATGTGTATTCCCTCTTTAAGTCTTGTAAATGTAAAATCTTATGTGTTAGAGGGTTTGAAAAATATTGTTGAAATGTAGCAACAAGAATATTCCAATTTTAATTCGTCCTTGAATTAAAATTGAGAATTAAAATTCGAATTTAGTCTCACCAGCTACTTGAAAAATAATTAATTAATTCATCCTGAGTTAATTAGTTGGAGAAATTCAAGCTAGAAGTCTTTGTGAAGTCATGCAACAGTGATCCCTTTAAATTAAGGAAGTTATCCCTTAATTAAGGAGATAAGGATGAGTTGTATTTGAGTTGTAATTAGTTAGCTCAGTTAACTGAGTTAAGTCCAGTTAAATTAGTTCCAAACAGTTTGAGGAACTAATTGTGAGTTTAGACAATTAATGCATGCATGCATGAAACTAGGGTACTCCAGATAACTGAATATTCTCTCATAAATAACTCATGCATGTTAGATCAGACAAAGACCCAGTTGAGATTAAAGGCAGGGACAGTGTACTATCAGTTGCAAGAATTTTCCTATAAGAAAATCTCTTGCATGCAGAAGAAATTCATTCCTTGAGATTTGCACAATTTACAGTGTGTTGGAGCAGTGTGTGAGATCAGTGTCACACAAGGTTACAGCTGGAGCACCCAAGGAAAACTGCACAAGGAAATAGGAGGCTTGGAGGACAGAGGAGAAGGCATATGAGTTGTCTATTCTGTCTATGAGCAACAATGAGGGATTGTACTAAGAGCTGGATAGCTGTGAGAGCCGAAGCTGTGTGTAATCCTGAGATATTTCCACTTGTATGATAATACAGATAGCGGGGCTTTTAGCTTTGGCTTTCCCTAGAGTATTCTTCTGTGTTTCATGTGTATTGATTCTTCTTCTCTGTTATATGTGTTCTGTTTGATCTTGCTCAAATCGATTAAGCTTCTGCAAGTTTGATTGTAGAAGTAAATTAAGTATTTTACTTTAGTTATATTGCATAATTAGGTTAATCTACATTGAGAATTTCTACATGGTATCAGAGCAAAGGTGATCAGAGCTGTGAACAATACACTGAGAAGGGAAATTCGAAGTTTGAAGTTCTTGGTTGCAGGTATAAAATCGAATTTTTATCACACCTCAAAGTTCACAAGTGGCGTTCAATGGCATGAGACTCGAGTATGCTCTAGATGGTAGCTCAAATTACATAGCATGGAAGGATCGCATGGAAGCGGTATTAGAAGACAATGGTTTGAAGGATTTCATTGATCAAGAAATCCCCAAGCCAGTTGTTGCCAATGCACAAGAATTGGCTGAATGGAAGAAGTGTGTGGTGAAGGCGAGAAGGATTCTTCTGGAGGGAGTTCGAGACCATATTGTCTCGAGTCTCCATGGGAAGGAGACTCTGTTTTCAATGTGAAAGACATTAAAGGACCTATATCAGAACAGTAGCAACCAGAGGAAACTAGCACTCAAGGATAAGCTTCGAAAAATCAAGATGGAGAAGGGTGACACTATTTCTACATATCTGAACAAACTCACCACCTATAGAGATGAGCTTGGTAGTATGGGAATAACGACTGTCGATGATGATATGGTGAGCCTTGCTCTCCTTGGTCTTCCAAAGAGTTGGAATAGCTACCAGGACTCTGTGAATGGAAGAGACAAATTTCCGGATTGGGAATGAAGGTTGTCAGGTCTCATGCAGGAGGAGATCAGGAGGAGCACTCGAAATGGTTCTTCATCAAAGAATGATGATGAAGAAAATCTAGCCTTAGCAAGTAAGGCAAGGAAAGGGAAAGGGAAGGCTTCCCATTCCAAATCGAATTCTTCTCATGGAGGGAAGAAGATTGACAAATCTAAAGTGAGATGCTTTAATTGTCATGAGGTGGGCCATTATGCAACTAATTGCCCATTGAAGAAATCCAAGAAGGAATCCTCTAAAGGATCAGAACGTGAGGCATTAGCCTCTCAATTCGAATTGGATTTTACCCTCATCACATGCATGGTTTCATCGATGGTGGGTTGTGTTTGGTATCTGGACAGTGGAGCCTCATTCCACATGACCGGCAATAAAAGTTTATTCAGTACCTTGGAGGAGAAAGACCTCAAGATGCGCATAGAGATGGGTGATGATGGAAAGTACTGTGTTTCAAGAGAAGTCACGATTGCTTTTCAGAGGGAGCATGGAGCTCCTCTCACCCTGACTGATGTAAAGTATGTGCCTGGACTGAAGAAGAACTTGGTATCGATCGCGATGTTGGAGGACAAAGGCTATGATGTTGTCTTCAGTAAAGGAAAGGCGTTCCTGAGACACATAGCCACGAGTCAAACCAAGAGGATTGGGATTCGAGTGAAGAATCTCTACAAGCTAGAGGTAGATGACTGTGATGCATTGAGTTCAAAAGCAAAATTGGTGCAAAGCCAAGACATTGGCGAGTTATGGTATAGGCGGTTGGGCCACTTACATCATGGGGCCTTAAAGATAATGCAGCAGATCTCTACCGGACTTCCCAAAGGTAAACTTGAGCAAGTGGACACATGCAAAGGTTGTACCTTGGGAAAGTACGCAAAGTCTTCCTTTCATGATCGAGACAGTCGAGATGAAGCTATCTTAGAGCGAATTCATACTGATGTGTGTGGACCATTCTCGACAGCATCCACTGCGAAACAAAGGTATTATGTGATTTTCATTGATGATTTTTCTCATAAATGCTTGATTTATTTCATGCAGAAGAATGATCAAACCTTCTCAAAGTTTTGTGAGTTCAAAGATTTGGTTGAGAAAGAGTCAGGGAAGAAGATAAAGGCCTTGAGAAGCGACAATGGTGGAGGGTATGTCTCTCAAGAGTTTAAGGACTTTTGTGCAGCGGAAGGAATTAAACGGGAGTTGATGACACCTCATAACCCACAGCAGAATGGGGTGGCCGAGAGGAAGAACAGAACGATTGTGGGGGCAACTCGGGCGATGCTGCATGACCAAGGCCTACCACTTCATTTGTGGGCTAAGGCATGCAACACAGCGGTCTATTTGCAGAATAGAAGCCCACATCGCATACTTGGGATGTAGATAATAGAGGAAGCTTTCTCCAGGAAGAGACCAGATGTGGGTCACTTCAGGATCTTTGGCTCATCAGTATATTGCCATGTGACCAAGGATGCCCTGAAGAAACTTGAGCCAACAACTGAGTTGGGGATACTTGTGGGGTACATTGATACACCCCACAACTATCGGGTGTACTTGCCTACCAGTCGGAGGACAGTGGTTCACAGAGATCTCAAGTTTGATGAGTAGAAGGCCATGCGAGTTTCCCTTGAGAGGGAGCTCCAACTACAGGCTATGGAGTAACTTTTGGTTCCTAAGGAGGAGGAGCCTCAGACTGATGCAGAGCAACCGCATGCAGAGGTTCTAGGAATGGAGACATCCACTCAAGCAGAGTCTTCCAGAGAGGGACGAAAGCGCACAAGAGAAGCTGACAGATTGTTGTCGGATGTGAGAGAGAATGTGGGATAACCATCTTCTCAACGCAGACACAGGAGGCCACTTGATAGGTACACTGGATACATGGCCCTTGTTGGGGAATGTGTTGAGACCGAGCCATCTTCCTTTGAGGAAGCAGTATAGCAGCCGATTTGGGTTGATGCTATGGTGGAGGAGTATGACTCCATAGTTCGGAACAGTGTTTGGGATGTGGTTCCAAGACTGGAGAACAAGTCAGTTGTGAGTTCCCGTTGGCTTTACAAGGTAAAGCAAGCTGCAATGGTAGTGTGGAGAAACATAAGGCAAGATTTGTTGCCCGTGGTTTCTCATAGGTCGAGGGGATCGACTATGATGAGACTTTTGCTCTTGTAGCAAGGTACTCATCTATCAGATCAACACAAATGGGTTGGAAGATCCATCAGATGGATGTGAAGACTGCATTCCTCAATGGCAAGATTGAAGAAGAGGTGTACATAGAGCAGCCAAAAGATTTTGAGACCTTCGATCATGAGTCACATGTGTGCCGACTCAAGAGAGCTTTGTACGGGTTGAAGCAAGCACCTCGTGCTTGGTACACCAGGATCAACAACTACTTCACTAGGTTGGGCTTCATAAAGAGTGAAGCAGATGCGAACCCGTACCACATCATGGTAAATCATTGTTCTTTATGTTGATGATCTCATATTGACAGGTCATGATCAGTTGATCATGTCTTGCAAGGAGGACCTTGCAAGATAATTCGAGATAAAAGACATGGGTCTCATGCACTACTTCCTTGGCATGGAAGTGTGGCAAAAGGATGGGGAGTTGTTTGTGTCAAGGGCAAGTATGCCAATGAGATACTCAGGAGATTCCACATGGAGAAGTGCAAGCCCATGCAGACTCATCTAGTAGGTAACTAGAAGAAGGAGGATGTTACTTCAGGAGAAGTAGTAAACGCTACTGTGTATCGGCAACTTGTGGGTTCACTGATGTACTTAGTGGACACACGACTAGATTTGTGTTATGCGATGAACCAATTGAGTCAGGCTATGGTTTAGCCTACCAAGATGTTTTGGAAGGCAACTAAGCATGTTTGGAGATACCTCGGAGGCACATCTCAGTATGGATTAT
Organism: Pinus taeda; assembly: GCA_000404065.3. NCBI lineage: Eukaryota > Viridiplantae > Streptophyta > Pinopsida > Pinales > Pinaceae > Pinus > Pinus taeda. The sequence goes on from APFE030191563.1 coordinate 55,614, forward strand.
GGTACAGATGGACAGAGGGAGTGAAGCTACAAGGCTTCACAGATGCAAATTGGGCAGGCAGTCCATCAGATCAAAAGAGCACATCAAGAGGAATTTTCAACCTTGGGTTAGTTGCAGTTTCTTGGTATAGCAGGAAACAAAGGTCGGTTGAACTTAGCTTAGCAGAGGCTAAATACATGGCTGCAAGTCAAGCAGCATGTGAGGCCATTTGGATGCAGAAAATTCTAGTTGGTTTGTTTGATCAGAAGATGGATCCAACTGTGATTTATTGTGATAATCAAAGTTGTATCAAACTATCTGAGAATCCAGTATTTCATGACAGGTCCAAGCACATCGACATTTGGTATCATCATCTCGGAGACCGTGTGGCAAGGAGGATCATGTTGTTACAGTATATTTTGACCAAGGAGCAAGACGCTGAAATTTTGACTAAGGCATTGTCAAAGTGTAAAATCGAGTTCCATAGAGATAGGATCGGGGTGGCAAATAATCCCTTTCTTGTTGAAAGGGAGTGTTGAAATGCGGCAACAAGAATATTCCAATTTTAATTTGTCCTTGAATTAAAATTCAAATTTAGTCTCACCAGGTGCTTGAAAAATAATTAATTAATTCAGCTTGAGTTAATTAGTTGGAGAAATTCAAGCTAGAAGTCTTTGTGAAGTCATCCGACAGTTATCCCTTTAAATTAAGGAAGTTATCCCTTAATTAAGGAGATATAAGGATGAATTATATTTGAGTTGTAATTAGTTAGCTCAGTTAATTGAGTTAAGGCCAGTTAAATTAGTTCCAAATAGTTTGAGGAACTAATTGTGAGTTCAGTCAGTTAATGCGTGCATGCATGAAACTACTGTACTCCAAATAATTGAATATTCTCTCATAAATAACTCATGCATGTCAATTCAGACAAAGACCCAGCTGAGATTAAAGGCAGGGATAGTGTACTATCAGTTGCAAGAATTTTCCTATAAGAAAATCTCTTGCATGCAGAAAGAATTCATTCCTTGAGATTTGCGCAATTTTACAGTGTGTTGGAGCAGTGTGCAAGATCAGTGTCACACAAGGCTACAGCTGGAGCACCCAAGGAAAACTGCGCAAGGAAATAGGAGGCTTGGAGGACAGAGGAGAAGGCATATGAGTTGTCTATTCTGTCTATGAGAAACAATGAGGGATAGTACTGAGAGCTGGATAGCTGTGAGAGCTAAAGCTGTGTGTAATCCTGAGATATTTCCACTTGCATGATAATACAGATAGCGAGGTTCTTAGCTGAGGCTTTCCCTAGAGTATTCTTTTGTGTTTCATGTGTATTGATTCTTCTTCCTTGTTATATGCGTTCTGTTTGTTCTTGCTCAAATCGATTAAGCTTCTGCAAGTTTGATTGTAGAAGTAGATTAAGTATTTTGCTTTAGTTATATTGCATAATCAGGTTAGTCTACAGTGAGAATTTCTACAAATATTAAATCCCCTCAAGTGTAAATTAATTAATTTTTATGGCAAAACAAAATTAAATCCTAAGCCAAAAAATTAATTAATTAGAGTCAAATTTAAATTGTCTTAGGAAAATAAATTCTCCAAATGGAAAAAATCGTGGGTCTTAAAATAATCAATTTTTAAAGGTCCTCCACCAAGGGAATATTGTATATTTCAAGAAAATTTGGACCCTTGGACCTTGGTGGTTAAATCAAAATCAAATTTTTGAGGAAATTAGCTCAAAATAATTAATTTTGAGCTAATTAAAATGGAATTAAATGATAAAGGGCCAAGATTAAAAGATCTTTAAGTGTTTATCAACAACCAAGATTATTTTGACAAGGATCAAAGAAACTACCCGTTATTTTTCCATTTGGAGGATTTATCTATAAATTATAGTCCTTTGAGTCTCTAGCATCTTGATCTTTGGCTAGAATATTGTTGTTGAAGCATTTTTGTAAACTATTGTCCTATTGGGAACTATATTTTTTGTTATAATATAAGACTTTGGGGTGCAATTCAAGGTGTTATTGTTTGTTGATCTATGGTATGTGTTGACTACGGGCTTCCTATGTTGTGGTTTATTTGATTATTTTAAGATAATACATAGTGTTTGCAGGTACTCAATCCTTGGTCTCCATGTTCACAGACTATGGGCAAAGATCATTTTGCTTGGATCCTTAGTTTTTATATGGTGGATTAAATCTTTGCTAAGGCTATAGTGAGCATAAATTTTTTGAAGCATTTTTAGCCATTCATCAAAGGAAAAATATTATAAAAATTATTTTCCAAAAATTCATTTAAAAACCCTTGTATAATTAGTAAAATAATTTTGTAATTTAATTTGTAAATTATTTTTCTAACTTGAGTTGGGGTTTTTAGATTTATTTTGTATATATTTTGGGTTTGGGTGTTGTATTTTTATTTTTTGCAAGTTGGATCAAGGGATCAAGTGAAAGAAGAGCTAGATCTAAGTCCTTGAGGGTACGATCTAGCCTCTTGAAAATTTTGCAAGGCTATTCACAGACGATTTCATGGCAAAATTCAGATCCGAGGAAGAAAAAAAATTCAAGACAAGGGTTTTCATTTTTCGGGCCTCCCAGGCCTAGATACTCGAGGTGATGGTGTCAAGCTATGTGGATTCACACATGCAAATGGGGCAAACAATTCAATGGATAGGAAGAGCATGTCAGGATGTTGCTTCAGCGTTGGATCAGGTATTGTTTCTTGCTACAGCAGGAAGCAGAAGTCAGTGGCACTACAACCACACAGGGATATACTCTGTAGAGGCAGAGTATATGGCAACTAGCACAACTACGTGCAAAGATATATGGCTTCAGAAGCTGCTCGTTAGTTTGTTCAATCAAAGATTGAGGGAAACCAATATCTACTCTACTGAGAGTTAAGTTCGTCTATTCCATACAACAAACGGGTAAAATGGAGAACCCTTTTTAGTAGCAGGGACATTAGATTCTTCTAAGTTGCAATAGTTGCAAGAGCGACAACAACATGAGATCAGTGGCAACGCAGAGCAGAGTTGGCAACAACGCATGAGGCCTAGTCCAATCTTAGCTGCAACACAATTGCAAAGTGGTTCAGTGACAGAGTGATAGATTATTCAGAGTATGTGCAGTGGCTTGATGGGTAGTGGTAGGTTGTCACAGTTGTCATACATCAACAACGTGAGGGAAGATGTTATGGGAGAGAGAACACCTTCCTCACTAAGAGGGAGTGTTAGTTTTTGTAGCATCAGACAAGTGTTCTAGTCTCCACTTTGGTTAGAGAGGCTAAGAAACACAAGATCTCCAAAACCCAGAAAATTTTTCGGGAGGAAACACCCAAAGACAACTCAATTAAATTAATCGATCGATAAATAAAAAAATGCATGTCTAACTTATGGAAATCAATTAATTAAAGGGAATTAATTGAGAAAATTGAGAATGATCTAGAAACTCACACGGATGGAGTTTGAGATGATTTTATCCATTAATGGAAATCTAATCATGTTCGTTGGTGTCATGTCCCCAATAAATAATTTTCTAAGTAAAATCATCATTTTTGCAATTTTGGTGTTGAGAAATATTTTTGGCATATAAAACTTAGTAAAGGTGGGTTATGGAGGCTCCACATAATTTTTGGAGAAAATGAGGCTGCAAACATTAGAGAAAAGAAAATTTGAATTTGTAGTGGGATGTGGGGGCCACCCAAAAAGGAGAATTCGAACCCTTTAGGAAAATCGAACCAAGGGAGGAGGCAAAAAAAGGGAGTTCAAACTAGTGGGGACCACAAGGAGGAAAGGGAGCATAAATTATAAATAGAGGAGGAGAGTTTAATTTTGACATATTTCGGTCATTTGATAATTCAATAATTAGTTCCCTTGAGTTGCTTAACCAAGACAACTCGTGTTATTCAACACAGGGAATTTCTGAGTGGGAATTCCACCCTCATTTTGGAGAACTTAGAGTGTCTCCCTAATGAGGCAATTTGGGGAGTCTAACTTAGGATTTCCACATAGATTTATTGCAAGCATTGACTCAATTTTGCACACTCTTGGGGCATAGAGGCAGTTCAAGTTACTCATTGGAGGATCAACTATTGTGGGTTGGAACTCTAATTGTTTTGCAGGTGGTTTTCTCTATCGATGTCGATGATATTGTAGTGGATTTGCTGGGCTGAGATCAACATTATTTTGTGGGACAAATTTGTTATTTCTGGCATTGCGCAAAGTCTCTTGGACACAACCTATGCAGACATTGAGAGAGAGCTAATTCTTGGAACAAGGGGTTGGAAAAAGGTTGGGCTTCCAAAGATAAATTTGTAGAAGAGCGTGAGGAAATTTTATGATGGATTTGGGCTTCCAATGCCAAAAGAGTCAATTAGAGGAGGTCGAGTTATGCCACAGGACGTTGCGCAGGGGCCTATGCAATGCCTCAAGAAGGTAGTTTGATTCAGTTAGGGGAGAGGTCGATTCAGTTGCCAGAGGTCGGGATAATTTTCAGGAGCACCGGAGAATCGCTTCCAGAGGCAGCAATAGGTATGACATTTGATTCAAAAGCAATTCTGAGCAGTGCAAGTTAGAGGATGCGCAAAGGCAACATAGAGGCATATGCAGTGGCTTTCTAGGACCAGTTTTAGTGGGTGTGGCCATATTGTTGCTAGATTAGTTGTGGTGAAGGGAAAAATTCCCTTATAATTTTGCCAGCATTCTCCTTGGAGAGGATTGCTAGTTTGGCATCCATATTGTACTCAGAATTTTTGTTGTTGCATAATAATAATAAAACTCTCATTTGTTGCATCGATTTTCCCACATTGGGTTTTTCCAGGTACATTTGCCCAAAAATAATGGTGTCAATTTTATTGTGTGAGTGCATCTATTTTCTCAATTACTAGTTTATTTTCCACATCGTTTTTAGAGTGATGAAATTGTAGTGTGATTTGTTCGTTATTTTGTCGTAACAAAATAAATTGCATAATTAATTAGTTTGAAGAATCAAATCCAGTTGTTGCATTTCAAGGAATTTTCACATATTTAACAATCTTGGTTGTTGGAATTGTGCTTGTTTTAATGGATTTTGCTTCATGCTTCACATGCTTTTCCATATGCCATTGCAAAAGAAAAGAAAAAAGGTTCATTTAACCATTTAACTCTCATGAGAGCCTACTCTTCCTATCTAGACTAGTAAATGAAAGTAAAAGAAAGAGGGAAAGGGGATTGTAAAATTCCTTCACATTCAATAAAGAATCACAAAACAACTTGATTCCTTTGTTGAATTGAGGCTTCTGTGATCCATATCAAGTTTACGATAGATTTTTCGGCGTAAATCACATGATATTTCATTTGTCGACGCGTTTCGAACCAACCAGTGTGGTTCATCATCAGGACAAGTTGAGGAGCAGATCAAGCTATGCATGTTAAATAGACAGAGCAGGCCTCCAACAACTATAATTCATGACCAGGCAACGGCTATAACGACTAAATTTGACTAGGGAGAATTTAGATGGACTAGGACCAGGGGGATAAAAGTAAGTTAATTTAATTTATCAAATCGGAAGTTATCTTATCATAAAAAGTCAAAGGGGCATATGAATTTTAATTATATATATTATATATATATATATATATATATAATATATATAAAGTAATGATTATTAAGTTATTAGGTTAGTTATGAAAGGTATTAAAAAGAATAAATATATAAAATATAAAAGTCAAAAGTTATTATATATAATAAAAATAATTATTTATCTAATTAGCCTAGAGGTTGACCTATTCAATAGATTATCGAGATTTAATGCAATGTTTATATGAATTTACATAAATTTTTTAACTACTTTACAATGAACTTTTATTCAAATAATAGTTATTCTAAAAGGAATCGAAAATAATATATTAAATATCCAGAAATAATTAATCGTATATCTAATTGTTAAATTAACTTATTATTATATAACAATATAGGTAATAAAAATTATCTATTAGTTAAAATTATTAGGATATGGTATAACAAGAACAAGCCAAAAAATGAGGGAGGGAAGAAAAGAAAGCGACTAGGAAGAGAGTGTTGGGACCCAACAACTACTAATTTTCCAACCATCCTCTCTATTGAGATTGCTCGGCCTTTTTTCAATCTCAAGGGCTTCCCTAAATTTCCGATGATGGAATTGTGAAACCCTACCAATCACACTAGCTTCCTCAATACAAACATGATGTTTGGTTTTTTCCGCATGTTCTGCTAAGGCGGAAGACTTGGTTCTTCTATGCTTAAGGTCAGCAACGTGCTCATTAATCCTTTGATTAATGGAGCGACCAGTCTCACCAATGTAGGGAGCCCCACAGGAACAAGGGATAATGTATACCCCTTTCATATCCCTAGGGTCGATAGGATCCTTCACCGATCTGAGGGACTTACGAATGGTGCTAAAGGGCTTAAAGGTCGCGGGGACATTATGTCTCTTAAGAATTCTTGTAATCTTGTCAGTGGTCCCCTGAACAAATGGAAGATGGACACCAGGAATCTGATCCTTCAGTTCCCTATTAGTAAGAGAATTCCTAGCAGCTTTGAGGAAAGCTTTCTGACCTATGTATCTATTATAACCATTCTCAACAAAGACATCAAGGAGATGAGATTTTTCTTTCTCAAAGCTCTTTTTATCCGAGATCCTTAGGGCATGAGTAGTAAGGGTATTAAGAACACCCTTCTTCTGAGCTGGGAAAAGGTGGGAACTAGCATTAAGATACTGCTCCGCATGCTCCTTTAAACCATTGTCTCCAAAGAGATGAATATCTATATTGTTTCTTATGATGTGATTGATCTTTCTTTCCAAGATATAAATAATTACCCATTGCAAGTTGGATTAGGCACATGGAAAATCATATAAACAAAAAAGGTAGGAACCTACTATGAATATGTGTTTGTGATGGAGAGACACAAAACAAAGGTGAGCCCCTCTAAACACAATAAAATATTGCAAGGGAAATGAAATGTTATGCTATTATAAAGAAAACCTAATAAAATAAAACATTAGATCTAAAAGCAAGCAAAATAAAAAACAAAAGTAACCAAAGAGCCTTTGATTTGATGGAGATCCGCAAAACAAGGGTGAGTTTCCACAAATGACATAAAATACTGCAAGAAAAATGAAATGTGCACCCTAATAAAATAAAATCCTTGATCTAAGTACAAGAACAAGATGGAATGAAAAAGGCCAATGAGCCTTTTATTTAATGGAGATACCCAAAACAAGGGAGAGTCTCTTCAAACGCCATAAAATATTGCAAGGAAAATGAAATGTTATGCAATTACAAGGAAACCCTAATAATATAAAATCCTAGATCTAAGAACAAGCAAAAGAAAGGAGGAGAATAGATGAAGATCCTTCAATTTGATGGGAATCCTCAGTGTTCCCTCCAAATCAAATTAATCGACCCCTAACTTGTAATGCACTAGTCCTTCTATTCAAGTTGTTGGATGTAAGTGCAAGTGTAGAATCTTCCCTCCACATTGTCCCAAACTCTAAACCAAGGAGAATGAGGCCAAGTGAAGAATGTAGAAAAGGTGGCGGGGAAGTGGAGGTGCAAGCAAGGGGTAATGAGAGCCAAAGAAAAAGGGGAACTAAGAGGACTGTTATCAACCAATCTTTCATGGGGAAATTTTGACAAATTTCTTCATCACCCATTATGTTTTGTTTAGTTTTGAATAAATGGGAATGCTTCCAAATTATACATGTCTGAATATTACTTCTCAAAAGGATTATGGCTGTAAAGAGATTGAATTGTCATTTAGGCTTGATGACAAAGCTGGCATTGGGGATGCTATCAAGTGGACCTCCAAGTGGGCAAGTTGCAGGGATAAAGTCACTTGAAATAGATGTTGGGGATGCCTCTAGAAGAAAACCTGGATTAAGGCTAGGAAAAGGCCATTTTAGACACATGCCAAAGAGACAAAAATCTAATGGGGAAAACTTGTTCAAGAGAGTCAAAGCTATTATCATTACTACGCTTGAGGAGGTTGCTTGGCTATGTGAAAATTTCACCTACTGAAATTCTATTGCAGCAACTGGAATTAATTCTTCTAATTGATAAATTAAATATGTAGTTTATTGTGATGACAACAATGAATTAATCACATTGCGATCTTCACAAATAAAAACACTGCGGAAGATAAACTTGAAACTGGGAAAATATTGGCACACACACACAAAAAATATGACACCATTAATTTTGGACTAAAGTCCCCAAAGAAACCCAACTTGGGAAAATCGGCACAACAACTAAGCGTATTTTTGTTATTAAGCAATAGTGAGAAATTTTGAGTATAATAAATATTGGCAAACTGGAAAATCTATCCAAGAGAAATTCTAGCAAATTTTTTTGAGGGATTCTACCCTCTCTGAGTAATCCCGACATTGTCTAACCTCTAAAAAGATACCCATCCAAGTGGTCTGCGCAGGCTCTGCATCACCTTAGAGTTGCCTGCCACACGCACTGCCTGAATTGGCTGCCAATCTAGTCGTCCTATCTGTTGCTGACCGGGAAAATTCTTCTTCGAACCTCTGGAAAATATTCTTGGCCTCTAGAACTGAAAACGTCTTCCTCTTCAATTGGATTGAATTGTTCTTCTGAAGCAATTGCGCAGTCTCTGCACTACTTCCTGGAGAAAATCTTGGCATCCTCTTTCAGACTTTACAGAACTAGAAAACTTCCTCTGGACTCACTGTCTTTGCCCCTCTCTGTCTCTGCCTCCCTTCTTTGGCTCAAACTCTTCCGACAATTGTTGCTACTCTCTGGAAATATCAAACTGCCAAAGGAAATCAATCTCAACTGTCACAAGTGTGTTTCTCCATCTACCCATCGACTTCTTATAATCTCACTGTGGGGCTCCAACAACTAAGATTAAAACTTAAACAATGGCTGAGATTATTTCCTAGTCGATCCGTGTGAGTTTCTAGAAAAATCTCACCTTCCTCAATTAATTACTACTAATTAATCATTTTCTAAGTTAGACTTAGGAAAATTTTAATTATAGATTAATTAACTTAATTAAGGAATTTGTAGGTGGATTTTCCTTAAATATTTTATGGCTTTGGAGTCCTAGTGTTTCTTAGCCTCTCTGACAACTGTCGAGACTAGAACACCATCCGATGCTACAAAAACTAAATCTCCCTCTTAGCGAGGAAGGTGTTCTAGTGTTGCACTGCTCCAACACCTTGTCTCTGCATCATCCTCCATGTGTTGCTAATGTTTGGCCACTGTGACTGCCTACCGCTACGCAACTCTGATGTTGCATTTGTGTTGCTGCTGACCCTGCTATACTGTTGCCAACTCTGCATTTGCATACAACTCCCTCTCAGTGGTTGTTGCTTCTACTGCAACTGAGAAGCATCCGAAATAGTGAATCAATTATGCCTCTGCGTTGCAACTGTCTCCTAAGCATCTGACTGCTACTAGCCTGTACATTGTCCACTAATGAATCTGCATTGTTGCTGACTCTACTACTGAGCCTTCTGCTTTGCTATCAACACTGCTCTGTGCTCCTCAGCACCTGATTGCAACTAGTATGCAACTGTCACTCTGGAATCTAACGACATCACTAACACTGATCCATCCTACTACTGAATATTGTGTGCCCCTATAGCAAGGTAATGATCCATGAGGAAGGCACCTCAATGGACCCTACCCAACCTCTACGCAACTTTGGGACTATAGCTCCATATCACCCCACCTCACACCTAGAGTTATAGCTACAAACCTGGCGAAGTCTTCCTCCAGCCTAGAGGACAACTTGTCTATCTATGTGGATGTTATTGCTTGGTCTTGCTTGTTCTGCTTGTCCTTCTTCCTTAGAGGACACTGAGTACTGTAGTGACCAAACTCGCCACACCTGAAGCACTTGACCTTAGATAGGTCCTTTTTCTTCTTCTCCCCTTGTCCCAGACTGGGACCCTTTGATGCAAGGGCCACATTTTCCTCTTCCTTCGCACCCTTCAAACCCTTGTTGCTACCTCCACTGATGGAACTCTTTACTAGAGCTTGCCTCATCTCCTCTTGCTGCAGGGCTGACCACATCATGTCCCCCCTCAATAATGTGTCTCGTCCCGTGATGCTTTGGACAAATACTTGCCACTCCTCTAAGACACTATTCAAAGCCAAATGCTCAAGCTTTGTAGGTTGAGGTACTTCCCCAACGGCTGCAAGTTGATCCCAGAGTTCATGAATTCTGGTGAGGAAGGGATGTATGCCTTCACCCTTCTGCATCCCGATGTTCCTAAGCTTCTCTTGCAAGAACATCTTCCACTGCTAAGAAGGATTTTGATATAGCTGAGCGAGAGCATCCCACATCTCCTTGGTTGCATTCTTGGTCGATATATGCAAGACTATATGCTTCGCCTTTTCGATCTCCTTCATGTATTCCTTCAGCTGACCTGCATCGTTTGGTACTGCCACAACATTATTTGCATAGGTCTTCAAGCCAAATTCATCTAATAGGAAGAACATCCTGATCTTCCAGATGACATAGTTGGAGGCTCCCTACAACCTATCCTGATCTCTAAGCCCAACTATGGCCATCTCGAAAATCTCCCTCTTCCCCTTGCTCGGTTGTTGATTATGCTATTTGCACCCCCTTCTAGAGTGAAACAATTTGCTTGCAGCTACTACTGACTGCAACTAGAAATTTGGATTTCTAGGTTAGAAACCCTCTAAGAGAAATTTCCCTCTGTGTGTGCACTTTCTCTTCCACCTGACGTTGATTCTATTGCAACAAAACTCTTTTGCACTCAAACAAAGAATCTGCTCACCGAAAATCTAAGCTACAACTACCCTTATGCCAGTTGGAATCACTCAATTTGGCAAACCAAATTTTTCTACAACCCTTCACTGAAAAATTGAGCCACTCAAGCAATTCACACTACCTAGCTAGACACTGCACAACACCCAGAAAAAGATGTCTTGTTGCTCCCTTTGAACAATGAATTTTTCTGCTTCCGCTTCTGAGCTTCTAGTCTAATCAAAATTGCTTTGATACCATGTGAAAATTTCACGTACCGAAATTCTATAGCAGCAACTGGAATTAATTCTTCTAATTGATAAATTAATTATGCAGTTTATTGCTATGACAACAACGAATTAATCACACTACAACCTTCACAAATAAAAATACTACGAAAGATAAACATGAAATTGAGAAAATACCGGCGCACACAAAAAATATATGACACCGTTAATTTTGGACTTAAGTCCCCAAAAAGACCCAACTTGGGAAAACCAATGCCAGCAGCAGAGTTTTTATTTTTATTTTTAACCAACAGTGAGAAATTCTCAGTACAATAAATATCGCCAAACTAGCGAATCTATCCAAGAGAAATACTGGAAAAAAATTTCAGAGGGATTTTACCCTCTCCGAGCAATCTCGGCATTGTCTGACATTTGAAAAGCTAGTTGTCGAAGTGGTATGCACAGGTTGTGTGTCACCCTAGCACTGCCTACCACATGCACTGCTTGAATCGACTACCAATCTAGCCATCTTGTTTGCTGCTAATTGGGAAAATGCTTCTCTGACCCCCTGGAAATCTTCCTTGTGATGTGTAAAACTTCTTGATACACAGAGAATATATAGAAATATTTATTAATAATTGAATTTTCAGATGATAGATGATTGTTTACAATGGGGTTCCTGGCTTATATACTGCCACGAGCACCCTTTGGGAAAGGGCATGATCTTATGATTGTGCCCTTTCGTCTAATTAAACCTAAAATTAACTAATTTTTTACATAACATTGCCTTCCTCTCGAAAGAATGCTTTGTCCTCAAAGCATAAGTAATGACGAATGTTGTTGAAGAATGATTCATTGTCCCAGAAAGAATCTTCTTCGGGTAAGTCCTTCCACTTGATCAGATATTCCAAGATGATAAAGGTCTTGGATTAATCTCTCAAGTTTCGTTTTTTGGTGATGTGGATATCGGTATGGCTTGATGTTGACAGGGTCTGACCCTGCCTTGACTTCTATTGTATGCTTAATTTCCCTATTAGGTGGCATCTCCATAGGTAGGTCTTGAAATACATTTTCATGCTTCTGAATTAAATCTTGTATCTCTGGTGACTCTTCACTGGTCATATTTGTAGATAACATTTCTAACTGGTGACATTGTACTACATAAGTGGGTGCTCTTTTTCGACTCATCTTCAATATCTAAGATGACGATACAATTTGATTCTCTGGTGCTTAGAATCTGTGTAATTTGTACTTCTGACCTCCCCATTGGAATTTTATAAATTGTACTTGATGGTTGGCAGCATAAGTACCTAAAGTTCGTAGCCATTGGATACCTAAGACTACATCTACTCCTCCTAACGGTACCGTAAAAAATGGAGACTCTAAACTGAAGTCTTGAATCTGCAATTTAACCTTATGGCATTTCCCCACATTTTCAATCTTCTTACAGTTAGCTACCATCACTTTCATGTTTGGTAAGGGAAATGAAAAAATATTGAGTCTCTTTGCCATGGTTGCATCTAAAAAATTGTGTGTGCTACCAGAGTCGATGGGAACCACCACATTGTTCTTCTTTATGTGTCCTTTTAACTTTAAAGTCTGAGGTTGTGATATACCTGTCATAGCTGATAATGACACTTGTGGAATACTTCCGTCATCTAATTCTGGTGAGAATTCTGGGGCATCTTCTGTTTTTTCTATGTTAGAATCTTCATTGTTTGACTCATTGGTTGCTTCACAATTATATAGGTTCTTTGGTTCTTTTCCTTTAACACACCTATGTTTGGGGTCCCACTTCTCACCACAGCGCTTGCATTTACCCTCTTTTATCCTTTGCATTTCCACATTAGATTTTTCATCTTCACGACGATGTGGTGGAACATATCTTGTATTATTTGAGTCCACATACTGGGGTATCCTTCGTCTTGCATATGTTTTTTCCGCTTTTGACCAAAATATTGGTTTGAATTTCTTTTCGACTGTTTTTGCTTTTCGTTTTGCTACTTCTATTGATGTAATGTCACGCATCTCAAGTTCTGCTTGTAAATAGGTTTTGAGTCCCGAGACATATGACTGAATTAGATGAGATTCTGATAGCCCAGGTACTCGTGTGTAGCGCCCTAGCGTTGCGGCCCGAGCGCGCGCCCTCCGCACGATGAAGAAATCGACTAAGTACCAGAGAAACGCCACTTATGCGCACGCGTTGGATGGACGCGCGGATAGGAGAGGCGTTCATATGTTTATACCATGGGTTGATGGCGACTCATGGGCGAGCCGACGGACGTAGCAATTGAGTGTGGAGCACGGTCATGGGGCAGTCCCGCATGGAGGGCAGGCCGACCACGTGCGGAGGCAACAATCGGGTAGCGTGGGCGACGAGTTGTGGAGGTCGGCCGAGTGACAGCCCCCTCCTACAACACATATAAAAACAGCGAAGGAACGATGGATTGATCATCGCATTCGGTCAAGGAATATCATCGCAGCTCTAGCGCACAATCTTAGTGCGAAGAGGGGAGAACGGTGATTACCGCAGGCCGCACGGAATGCGCCCGCAGCGCCAGGCAAGGCAAGATGTAGGTGCGACGAACCGAATGACAGCGCGCGGGTAGAACCGAACGCGGGTGCGGGTGAACGCCGCCCGCCCGTCAAGTGAAAGACCGGGCGAGGGCGTGGGCGACCCGCCCGCCCGCGGACAGAGGTGAACGCCGTGTAGCGTTGGCAGAGTTTGGAGTTGGGCATGCGCGGTTGGCACAACACGCCCTACAGTGAACGCTCGGAGGTTGGAGTTGAGTGTGCGCGGTTGGCACAGCGTGCCCGACGGTGAACGCTCTTGGGTTTTGGTTGCGGTTTGGGCAGATCGCCGTGCACTCTTGCACGGGCGGGCGCCCACCCGGTTGTAAACACCGGTCGAGCTTGTCTCCCGGTCATATTGTAAAATCTCTTTATCATAATAAAATAATTTTATTATATGCATTGTTGTTGTTCTTGATTATGCTTATCATGATATTATGATGTTATTTTGCACATTATAATTTAACAAGTGAAGTTTAATGAAAGTGAAGGCGTAGTTCGTAAAACACTTAACCATGGAAACGGTGAGTCGTTTAGGCAGTGCCTCACCCGCTCAACTTAAGAAAAAAAGAGTTGGGGGCGTGACAGGTGGTATCAGAGAAGGTTCACGACGAGTGAAGCCGGTGTGCGATGAAGCTGATACACACCTGCACTTTGTGACAGGTGGTATCAGAGCAGGTTCACAGATGGTTGAAGCTACGGTTGAAGCTGATTCAGGGTTGAAGAGGCTTGATGATAAGCGACGAGAACGGAAATGTATGCAAGTTATGGAGAAATCATGGATGAACAGTCTGGGTTTCATAGACTTGATGGTCCGTGGAAAGACCACTCAAGCTCTTGTGGACACAGGGGCCACCCATAACTTTATGACGACACGGTTGGCTAGAGATGTCAGACTAACAATCCTTCCATCCAACATAGAGGTCAAGGCAGTGAACTCTAAGGCCAAGGTGACGGGTTTGGCACACGAAGTGCCGGTGCAGATAGGAGACTGGACGAGTCAGTTGGACTTCACGGTGATGGAGATGAACGACTTCGATGTAATACTTGGATAAGACTTCTTGAAGGGCAACAAGGCTATTGTTGTCCCCTTCTGTGATGAGGTGGTGCTGGTTGGACAGACACGAACTTGGACTTTGCCCACACATAGGCAAAGGAGGGAAGTCAATGTGCAGCACGTTTCTACACTAAGTTTGGAGAGAGCCATGAAGGAATCAGACGTGGAGACATATGCGGTGGTGTTCAAGGGAGTCGACGGTGAGGAAGTGGGTACGCCTATTTCAGCTGAGATTTCTGATGTGCTTGCCGAATATGCAGATTTGATGCCTGATGAGCTTCCGAAGAAGCTTCCACCAAGGCGTGCGGTAGACCATAGCATTGAGCTTGAACCAGGGAAGGAACCCCCGGCTAAAGCACCTTATCGTTTATCAGGGCCTGAGTTGGAGGAATTGAAACGACAGCTAAAGGAGTTAGCTGATGAAGGTTTCATTAGACCTTCAAGGTCCCCATATGGAGCTCCAGTATTATTCCAGCGAAATAAGGATAGCAATGAGCTAAGGACGTGCTGTGACTACCGTGCGTTGAACAAGCAGACGGTGAGAAACAGGTATCCTTTGCCATTGGCTGCTGATTGCATCGACAAGCTTGCGAAGGCCCGAGTGTTTTCCAAGCTAGACTTGAGGCATGGTTACTATCAGGTGCGGATTGCCGAAGGAGACGAGAAGAAGACCGCAATCGTAACAAGGTATGGTAGCTTTGAGTTCCTTGTTATGTCGTTTGGGTTGTGCAACGCTCCTGCGACATTTTACACTTTGATGAATGATGTCCTACGACCGTACTTGGACTCGTTCGTGGTGGTATACCTGGATGATATAGTGGTTTACAGTGACAACATGGAGGATCATAAGAAGCACTTGGCGATGGTTTTCGAGGCACTGAGGGAGAATCAGTTGTTCTTGAAAAAGTCTAAGTGTGTGTTTGCTCAGACTGAGATACCGTTCCTTGGGCACATCGTTGGACAGGGGTACATAAGGATGGAGCCGAGCAGGGTGAAGGCTATCGAGGACTGGGTTGAACCGAAGAATGTCCATGAGATGAGGGTGTTCTTGGGCATGACCAACTACCAACAGAAGTTCGTAGAAGGTTACTCCAAGGTAACATCGACACTGACAGACCTATTGAAAAAGGACAAGAAGTGGTGTTGGATGGAGAAATGTCAAAAGGCATTTGATGATTTGAAGAGAAGGATGGTTACAGCATCGATACTGAAGTTGCCTGACTTCGGGAGACCGTTCGAGGTGCACACTGATGCTTCAGATTTTGCCATAGGAGGGGTTCTTATGCAGGATGGGCATCCGGTGGGCTATGAGAGTCGGAAGTTGCAGGATAGAGAGCGGAGGTATCCGGTTCATGAGAAGGAGATGACTGTGATCATCCATTGTCTTCATGTGTGGAGGCACTACTTGATTGGGAAGCCTTTTGTTGTCAAGACTGACAACGTTGCAGCGAGTTATTTTGCATCACAACCGAAGCTTTCTGCAAAGCAAGCTCGTTGGCAGGACTTCTTGGCAGAGTTCGACATGTCTATTGAGTATAGACTGGGTAGACACAATGCGTTAGCAGATGCCCTTAGTAGAAAGGGACAGCTCGCACCATTGGAGGGAGAAGACCGGGCAGCAAGGAGTAGAAGTTGAATTCAGATGTCGGAAGAGATGAAAAACAAACTGAAGGAAAGTCTGGAGACCGATACTTTAGCGCAGAATATAGTGAAGTAGATAAAGGAAGAGAAGACACGCAGGTTCTTTCTACGAGATGGTTACTTGTTCTTTGGGAGCCGACTCTATGTTCCAAAGACATCTGGTCTTAGGAGGTACCTCTTGAAGGAGTGCCACGATTCTCCATGGGCTGGCCACCCAGGGCAGCGTCATTCTTTGGCATTGTTGGAGAGAGGGTTCTTTTGGGAGAAGATGCGGGAGGAGATGGAGGAGTATGTACATACGTGCATCATTTGTCAGCAGGACAAATCGAACAATCAGAGGCAAGGGGGACTGTTGCAGCCTTTACCTATTCCAGAGAGGCCATGGATGAGTGTCTCTATGGACTTCATTGTTTCGCTACCGCAGGTTCAGGGGTATAATGGGATTATGGTCGTTGTCTATCGTTTTTCCAAGTATGTTGTCTTTGTTCCGACAAAGGTACCATGTGGAGCTGAGTGTACTGCCGAGCTGTTCTTTAAGAACGTGGTGAAGTATTGGGGGATTCCGTTGAGTATCGTGTGTGATAGAGATACACGGTTTACAGGAAGATTTTGGACGACATTGTTCAAGTTAGTTGGGACAGAGTTACTGATGAGTTCGAGTTACCATCCACAGACAGATGGGCAGACCGAGCGTATCAACGCATTGCTGGAGGACTACTTGAGACATTATGTCACGGCTGATCAGAAGAATTGGCCTGAACTCTTGGATATTGCTCAGTTTAGCTACAATATTCAAAAGAGTTCTACGACGGGGTACAGTCCATTTGAGTTGGTGAATGGACAGATGCCGGTTGCTCCGCACACCGTTGAGACTACAGGTCGTATGAGGAGTCCTCATGCGAAGAGGTTCATGAAGGCTTGGGAGGAGACCTTGGAGTTGGCACGGTTGCGCTTGCACGATGCTGCAAGGATAATGAAGAAGTATGTTGATCGGGGAAGACGGGATGTGCAGTTAAGTGTGGGAGATATGGTGTTTCTCAGGATTACCAGGGAGCAGTTTCAGCCAGCCAAGGGGACGGCCGCCAAACTGACACGGAAGTATGAGGGACCATTTCGTGTGGAGAAGCGAGTGTGGGAGGTTGCTTATAAGTTGGAGCTTCTGCACCATATGCACATGAAACATCCAGTTTTTCATGTGAGTCAGTTGAAGAGATGCAGGCTTGATTCAGACCATCCAGAGAGAGCTGAACCGCCGACAGGACCAGCCGGGATAGTGGACAAACCAGGCTTGGAGTTGGAGAATATACTGAGTTATCGGACTACAGGTATTGGTTGCCACCAGAAACGGGAGTACCTTGTTAGATGGAAGGGAGCACCGGAAGAGGAGAGTTGGGAATCAGAGGACTCACTTTGGAGATGGAAGAGGAAGATTGCGAGATTTGAGCGGAGAGTACTTAGGCGTGCAGGATTGTCGAGGGCGACAATGATTTCTAGTGGGGGAGGATGTAGCGCCCTAGCGTTGCGGCCCGGGCGCGCGCCCTCCACACGGTGAAAATCAGCTAAGTATGGTGAGCGCTACACCAATGCGACGAAGTGAACGCGCGGTTACGGAGAGCGCCTCACGAGTTTATATCGCAAGTTGGACGAACGCCAACCGACGAGCTGACGGAGGAAACGCTTATGCGATGGGCACCTTGGGTGGGCGGTCCCGCACGATGGGCAGGTCGACCTCACGTTGGGCGTTGGTGTGCGAAAGTGGCAAACGACGATGGCGGGTCGGCTGGGCGGATAACCGCTCCAACGCAGCGTATAAGCAAACAAAGGAAACGATGGAAGGATCATCGCTCTAATGCACACACATCTAAGTGCGAGGTAGAGGAGAGAACCGCAGGTCGCAAAGGGCATGCGCCCGCAGGTCGGGTAGCGGATTTGGAGTGCGGACAGCGTGGTTACACCACAGTGCAGGTGCGGGTGCGCTCGCCTGCCCGTCGGGTGAACGACCGGGCGTGGGTGCAGGGCGACCCTCCCGTCCGCTGTTGGACAACGCGGTTGTATGGTAACGTCGGGCGCGGTTGTATGGTGAACGCCGGGCGCGGTTGTGTGGTAAACGCTGGCGCGGTGGTATATTTGGTGCGAACGTTGGTTGTGTGGAGTTGGGCGTGCACGTGGCACGGCGCGCCCTCCGTTCGGGTGAACGTTTGGCATTCGGTTGTGGTTCGGGCAGACCACCGTGCGCTCTTGCACGGGCGGGCGCCCGCCCGGTTGTAACGCCGGTTGAGCTTGTCTCTCGGTCATATTGTAAAATCTCTTTACTATAATAAAAGAATTTTATTACATGCAGTATTGCTGTTCTTGATTATGTTTATCATGTTATTATAATGGAATTCCGCACATTATAATTTAACAAGTGAAGTTTAATGAAAGTGAAGGCGTAGTTCGTAAAACACTTAACCATGGAAACGGTGAGTCGTTTAGGCGGTGCCGCACCCGCTCAACTTAAGAAAAAAAGAGTTGGGGGCGTGACACACGGTAAGAAAATGTAGAGAAAACGATCACAAGAACCCAACAAATTCCTCAATTTTATTGGACGTTACTACCATCTAATTGACAAACATACCCTTTGAAAAAAATAAAAAAGACAATACAGATTCGAACATGGTGTAATGTTAGAAATGTTTTGAGCAAAACATGGTTTTGTTAGAAAAGCAAAGAAGACAAAACATAAATTTACTCAAAATAACATATGAGTTGCGACTCTTCTATTGATCACACAAAACTTGATTTTTACAATGAACCCGGTCAAGGGTATTTAACATTTTCCAACTAGCGACTTGCCTATAATACCTTGACATGCATACAAACTTAACTCAATTAACTCACACTCTAAATATGGATTGCACTTAACTCTTGATCCATCACTCAACTTGACTCAACACTTAGTTAAATAACTCTATAATTTTAACTAACTACACATGCGGGTGTAATTACAATTTCTAACACTCCCCCTTAATTACGACCATATGACTCAACATAAATCAACATCACTCAACTATGCCTACTAGGGTTACAATATAAATTCACTCAATTATCACTCAAACATGCATGTTGGTCTATGCCTCAGCTAGGCTTACAATGAGTCATGACTTTCACAATTTTTCATTTTCTTTTTCTCCTCTTCCAAGTTTTAAATCCTCGAAATTGCTTCATTCCTTGTTGCGCTTTCTTGTTGTAGGCTCCATATTCCTTTACTTGTTGCTGCAATTTTTCTTTGAATTTTCTTGAATTTGTGTTGAAACACAATTTGATTTTGTTTGCTACATCTTGCTCTTCAAATATTTGTTCAATCACGGACTGCTGCCACAATATTGCATCTTCAAACTGTCCTCTTTGCTCTGCTTTTTGCACTTCATATTCCTGGATTTCTTTCTGCTATATTTCTTGATAGAAGAATATTATCCCTTCTTAACTCCATTGCTGAAAAATGGTTTCAATGCATTCATCTTTGTCTTCAGAAACATCCATATCATTCTTTTCACTTTCATCATATGGTACTGCTATTTTTTTCGTCTAATCTGCACACTCAAGATCAATATTCACCATTTCATTCAATTCTTTTATTCCAGTTGCCGCTTTAAGACTCGCTTCGATTTGTTTTGTTGGTTTCTGAATCCATTCTTCAATGAGCTTCAAATCTGTATCAAACTTATTAACAACCTTGCTTTCAACTTCTTTTCTCATGCTATTATGAACACCTGCATATTCAAAAACAATGTTAAAAACATATTTATTATGCTCTTTAGTGAGAGCTTCCTTCTCTACCTCTTCCTTCTTTTCAACTACTGGAGGTTGTCTTCCATGGTTATGTTGTTAGTAGGTATTCTCATAAAAAACTCTTCAATCAGTTTCTCATGTTTTTGATCATCAACTGCTGCTAGATGACATATTGTTTCATGAGCAGTTCCAACTGCTTCATATCTCGCTGCAATAGTGGCAACTTCAACATTCAATTCTTCATCTAACATTGCGCTTACCATATTTCCACAATCAATCTTTGTTTCAAAAAATAAACCACACATATCATCAACATAATGTTCATCCACACTATGGCGGGATATCTAATTATGCATGTGCTCCTTGTCAATTTCATTAACAATTTCAACTTCACCAAATCCATCAAATGTGGTTGGATTCACCAATTCACATATAACTTTGCAGTCATCATCCACATATGTCTCATCACAGTGGGATTCACCATCATCTGTATGATCCATATTACAATGGAATCCTTGAGCATTTATTTTCTCTTGCTCTATTTCGTACACAGAGGCTTCAACTTCTCTCTCTGTGATATCCAAGCGTGCATGTGATCATTGTCAATTTCATTGACAATTTCAACTTCACCAAATCCATCAACTGTGGCTGGATTCACCAATTCACATATAACGTTGCAGTGATCATCCACATGTCTCATCACAATGGGATTCACCATCATCTGTATCATCCACATTACAATGGAGTCCTTGAGCATTTATTTGCTCTTGCTCTGTTTCGCACACAGAGGCTTCAACTTCTCTCTCTGCAATCTTTGTTGCATCTTCTTCATCCATATGGATGCTTGCATAATGGGTTTCAATTTTATGGTTTTGACAACCATCATCGAATTTTGAGTGAGGTTCTCCAAGCTCTGTTTTCCTCTTAGAGTCTTGCTTATATATTTTCAGATCTGTGGCTAACTTCTTTGCTTGTGACATAACCTAATGTTGCATGTCACTCCCCCTTGCACCAAATTCTGCGAACTTCCATGCTTCCTTGGAAGTTGTAGCTTTTGCTATCTTGCACAAACACTTCTCATCCAATGTTTGTTTTATAAAATTCAATGCTAAAGCATTGCATACTTCATCATATGGGTTATTAGACCCATACTAAATTAACTCTCTAGCTTTAAGAAAAGTTAACATCTTGATAACACAATGATCAAAATATTTACCTATAAACATAGAAGGTGGTAGATGATTAAAGCTACACTAATCACCCTTGATTTCTTCTTTGTCTTTTGCTAGACTTCTTCATTCCTTCGCTGCGACCTGAACCTCTCTAACCATGGCAATGATCTTTGCCTCTTCTTTTTTATTTCTTTTCTTAATATGCTTCAGTGGCGCTTTGCGACTCATGACTATTGCATTTCCTCTGTCTTATAGCTGCTTCCCTGATTGCATGAGGCCATCTTTCATATGGCCGTCGAAAAAAATATGATTATAACACACAATTTTCACTCAAAAAACTATCATACTTAACAAAACATAAAAAATTTATAGATAAACCAGCCTTTTGAAAAATCTTAAATTCTCTTTTCAATAAAATTAAACCCTTTTTTACTTTATGGAAAACCAACTTCATAAAAATCTCAAAAACATATCTGAAACCACTCTTTACTCAACCTTTAAAGCACCCTTCATAACCTTTTCAAAAGCCCTTTTATTTAAAGAAAAAAAAACCTTTTAATACACTTTAATAAGCCCTTTTATCAAATCGTTTATGGCTTCTTACAATAAAAGAACTTTTAATAAAAATCTTTTCAATAAAAAACCCACGTAACTCCTTGACTTTGGATTATGTAAATGGATTTCGTCTCAACATGGCCAACGTGACCTTCAAAAAGTATGACCACCAATAAAAACAGAGACTTTCATGCTTGCTCACAGAGTTGTTTACCGGTTGAGTTTGGCCTTTTGCTGTATGGCCAGGCTAGCGGCCTCTCCGACTCTTTTTTATTTTGATTGGATTCAAATCAGCGACAGCCACTATCAGCGGAAGCGGAGGCAGAGGCGGCAACGAAAACACTTTTGCTTCAATAAAAAAATCTTACATACTTTGGCTTAATCTCGATGCATTTAGGCTGCGGCTTTTACTCTGTTAAAAATTAAAAATCCACAAGCTTGACAGCAGAATGTTTTTTTTATTCTTGTCTTTTCGCAGTGCTTAATTTACTCACACGCTATGGCTTTGCAAGTTGGGGCTGCAGGCTCTTTTATGGTTTTTTTTCATGATATTCTTTTGTAATGTGATATATTTAAAGTTTAATAATTAAAATAGTTTAGATTTATTTAGTTACAAATTTATTAAATGCTAAGAAAGATCAAATATTTTTTCATTTTGAAAGAAATTTTCATTTTAAAAAAGAAATTTATTTACTTGTTTAGTAAATCTAAAATTAAAATAAATCTAAATTGGTTTTAAAAATTAATTTTACATTTTTAATTTACTTAATATTCAATTCATTTAATGATAATTTTTATTATTAATTATTTTTTATTTTTTAAATTAAATTAATTTATGGAATACATCAATTAATAATTTATGAAATTCAACGTTGAAACTAACCACAAAAAACATAAACTTTATCACTATTTATTTTTATTAAATATTAATTTAACAATTCATGACCTTACATTTAAGATCAATTATCATTAAAATATTAATTATGTATTCATGTCCTCCATAAAATATTAATGAAAACATTACATGTAAGATCAATTATCATGGATGTGAAGGTGACGTTTACATCTATTTTGGTATTCACATTTGCATGGTACTATTTCAAATATTAATTATGTATTCGTGACCTCCATAAAATATTAATTAAAACATTACATTTAAGATCAATTATCATGGATGTGAAGGTGACGTTTATCTCTATCTTGGTATTCACATTTGCATGGTACTATTTCAAATGAGCAATGTACTAATGTATTGCATATCATTTGAAAAAATCCAAATGTTCTTGAATAAATAAAGTAATTATATTTATTTTATGCGTCTAGATATTAACAATTATATACCATATTTCATTTGAGGTTGTTTTTAATTTCTTTGTTATGCATACAAAATATGGTGAACAAATCCATTTAAAAATGATTAATGATTGGACGCGTTGATCATAGCGTTTATATTAATGTTTTTAATTTTTTTACATGCTTTTATTTTACTAATAAAGATGGTTTGTGTTTTTTTTTTAATAAAAAGTAAATGTAAATTTTTATACTTATTTATGTTAGTTAAATTTTTTTGAAAAAAATGTGTGACAAATTTAACTGTCTAATTTTTTTGGGTGGATACCACGGATCATGAAGACAAAAAACTTAATGATATTTAAACCAAAAAGCTTAATGATACCTAAACGAGTGTTGAAGTGTCTTTAAATAGAAAATCACAAGATAACCATTAAAAAAAATCAATAATTACCAGTCAGAGGTGTAAATTAAAAAAATATATAAAATATAAAACAAATAGTTAAGCACAGCAATAAAAAAAAATTATATTAAAGAAATAAAAAAACATTACAATTGGTATATATATATAAGCATGAAAGCTAAAGATGATATGAGCATGAAGATCAAAGTGAAAGGTTAATATAAGGGTTAGAAAACCAAAAGAGGAAAGAATTCAATGAGTGAGATGATGGATGCCTCGCTTTTAAGAGTGATTTAGTTTATCATGCCATCTTCTATGAGAGTTGTTAGGTGCTTTTTTTTTATTTTGAAGCTTCGTGAATTCCAAAGTTATAAAAGGGAAAATAAATTAGTATTTTAGATTGATTAAAGTAAATAAAATGCTTTTCCTGATGGAGGTGTTATTTAATTGTATGATTGACATGTCGAGGATGGAAGTGGAGCGTGGGGTTGTGGACATAGGAAAAGATGCCAAATCTTACACGTCACCTCTACAGTATCGCATTGCTGATGTCACACTCCTAGGATGGGCATCACTTACTCAGGTCTCGTCGCTTTAAATGTTTGCAAGTGGTAGCATTTGTGATGTAGTACGATATACCCTTTTGTGTATGGGATTATCACTTAGAAATTGATACGCTTTGGCTCTCGCAAAGCGAATTGGCCATGTTCGGAAGGGATCCCGACATACAGATATGTGAGTTTATTGATGAGCACATGATTAACAAGAGGTTTGGGATTTTTAAAGAATGTACCATACATGAAAAATGTCCTTACTTGGACCTCACAAACTCTGGCGGTATCCTTCAAATGCAGGAATCAACATCATCGATGGCACTTTATAACTGCATGGGGGTCTACCGTGGGTGGATAAATTGTTATGTTATTTGGGGTGGTGATGAGGGTTTTACCACGTCGTGTCGTTCATGGTTTATACCTCGACTATGTTCAATTTCTGTGGGAGGTTTGTTTCCTTATTATCATCATCTTGGTCTTAGGTTTTATTTTGTTGTTAAGTACCTTGCCTTTTGGGCCTTTGCCTGTTGTTTTGAACGTTTATACGAGGGTCAATGTTTTTCATCCTCTTCCTTCGTAATACAGGTATTGATCCATCCTTTGAATTGGTGGCAGTTATACCCACCTCGTCACTGCAAGGTTCATATTTTGTAGGCATATCCTTCAATTGCCCAGTTTTGTTTAGTGGGGTTTGGTATCTAGGCACATTTTCAATTTGGTTTAAATGATGGGATCTTGCCTCCTATTGTTCTATGTTTAAGATCTTTTGCCTTGCCTCATGTTGATTTTCTAATGTCTGATTTTATTTGTTGGTAGAGTTCGCAGGGGTGTTGAAGTCCTAGGTTTTCTTCTTATTTCTGACTGATGGGAAAACCTCCCTCTCCCTTATTTATACCTTTGTTGATGACGCCCTTGTAGCTGGGTTGATTACCTCCTTTTTCACCATCTGTCCCCTTTTTTGTTCACGTCGTTTTTATGGTCATTTGTTTAGCAAGTATCATTCCTCTCCCTTTGCTATAATGACTCCTCGATAGAGCAATAGGTTCATCTTCTTCTCGTTGGTAGTTGTTTGGGTGGGAGTTTGTGGCAAATTACTTTGACTTGGTTCCCCCTGAAGTAAGGAAGGAAATTCTTCTCCTCGAGTCTAAAGAATTTGGTGATTAAACTTATTTCTCTTATTCATAGGTTGTAGGTGGTAGTCTTCGATGGATACTTGATTTGGGGAGATTCAAAAAGTGTCGAATTCAATTTCTTCAGTCGATAACACTACATGAACAAATGGAAACCCTGCTTCATATGGTTCTTCGGGATAAGCAAGTAGATAACTATAAATTGTTTGCAGGACAAGAAAACATTAAGACGATTCTTCAAGAAAATCTGTTTCAGTCCTAACAACATTGTGACGAGGTCAACAAGGGTGGAGATGTTTGTGGTCTTTGACTCAGATATTGAGTTAGAGGAGTTGAATGATTCCACTGTAGTCATCAATGATCCATGAGTTAATGCTTCATCTCCTGCTGACACCTCTCCAATAACAAACTCTTTGCCCCTCCCTCCAGTCATTATCAATGATTAAGGAATTTGATGGTTTATGCAATTTCCACTACAGAAGGACATTGGCATAGAATTTCTAGTGGAAATTGTTTTTCACCCCAAACCTTCAAAGGTCCATTGGTTTGTTTCAGTGCTATAGACTCTCTATTTCCTTTAACATAAAGGCAATGATAATATCTTCTCTTCTGCCATGCTTGGCGAAAGCATTTACTAGTAGTTAGGTTTACTTTGTTCTTCTTGTTGTCACCCTCAATAGTATTGTAATATTCCACGACACTGGTGGGCATAGTTGATAGACAAAGTGTTTTGTTCTGTGTCCTTGTTAAGTTTTTGTAATCTTAATTTCCAACTCGTAGTTTTGGTGGGTTTTTGTATACTCCTAGTTGAAGTACTGGTCTCTCATGTTAGTCTCTTTGGGATTATGGAATAAGCATTGCCATCAATGTAATACTTTATCATATTAATAGAAATCACTTGCAGAAGATTACCAATAAAAAAAGTAATTAAGATGCTTGGAATTAAATGAGTGATCCACTATAGCAAATTTTGACAATTAATAATGATTGATATCAACAATATATTTTATTAATAAAAGTCTTTTGGTAGAAATCACATAAGAGAAATTTTTGGCCAATGTGTTTCGAGACAACAAGTGTGGTTCATCATCAGGACTAGATGAACCACACTATTTGGTTCGAAACACATCAGCCAAAAAGTTCTCTTATGTGATTTCTACCGAAAGACTTTCCTTAATCCATTATGGATCACAAAACTAAATTCAAAAATATATTTTTATATTTATTCATTTAACTTTTCTAAATATACAATAATTAATATTGAAATCTAACTCTATATGTAATATGATCTAATATTGAAACTAATTTGTAGCATAACAATCTCCTACAATCTACTTTTTTATAATTAATTCTACTTTTTGTTATAATTAATTCTATTTTTATTTAATATAGTGTTATGTCAAAAGAAATATCTCTTTTCGTTTTTTATGAATTCATATTAAGATTTATTCATAATGATTTGATATTTAATAAATTTTTTGTAAAATTTATATAATTATGTATTTAATTTTATGATTTCAAAGTTAAGAGTGTAGAATAAGTATGCTTCATAGATGGATTCCCTTGCCCACAAACAGGAGACTCATACACCAATTTAATCTCTTTGCCCATAACTTAAATTTGCATAATATAATGATAATTCATATTTTTAACTAAATTTTTAGTATTAAAATATAATTTAATTTAAAACAATCATAATATTAGAATATAATATTACGCTAAATTAAGTTTTTAATTACACTATGATTAAAATCAACATAACAAAATGATATTAATTAAATCATAATTACCCATTTTATTATTTTAATAGATTATCCGATGTAATTATAAGGTTATTGATTTAGTCCTAAATAAAACAATATTATAGTAAACATGATATAAAATTCATTCATAATATTGATTATAATATGGAATTTAATGTAACTATATATGGCATTCCATATGCTTATATTTAAATCAGGGCAAATTGTAATTGTATTCAATTTTGTTCATTGTCTCGCAATCATATATGACTTTTGGTATATTCATAAATACATATTAATTAGTCCACTCATAACTTATAATTATTCACTTTATATTTATTATAAATTTACAAATTAGTGAAGCCATCCTTTTCATATTTAATTATTAGGTTGAAATGTAACATATTTAAAAATGTCCTCTTAAAATGAAATTAAACAAGAAGGGCTGCAGAGGCAGCAAGTCCTTGTTGAATTTGGAAGATTAAAAAGTCAAGATCAGATAGCAATCTCCATGGTAGTTACTTTCAGAATGCTCCCAAACATATAAGAGATCCAACAAGGCTCCACCATAACCAAGTCTACAGTGAAAACCAGAGCCGAAGAAGGGTTGCAAAGGCAGCAAGTCCCTGCGGAATTTGGACAGACTAAAAAGTCAAGATCAGATAGCAACCTCCATGGTAGTTACTTTCAAAATGCTCCCAAACATATAAGAGATCCAACAAGGCTCCACCAAAACCAAGTCTACAGTCAAAACTAGAGCTGAAGTTTAGAAGCACATGCAGGTTTCCATTAATCCTAGACCCCTTATAATCCAATTACTTGCACCCCAAATATTAGAAAATTAATCAAAATGTAAGTAAAGCCTCGCCAAATCTTGTCTAAAGGAAGACATTAGATTACAGCTTCAAAAGAGAGAAAATTAGTTTCAGGGGTAGCCTGAGTTTTACACAATCAAAGTTCCATGAGTTTCAGAACCCTGACATTTTAAAGCAACCCAGATGCTCGGAAAATCAATTGTAGTTCTGGATTGGCCAGAAATTTAAATTGTTAGGTCACTGGATTCCAGCGAGGGAGGGAAGAATGCTACATGAATAAACTGCCCCTTAAGCACTAGGTGTGGGAATGTAAGGCAACACAAAGATTCTGGGACTGGATAGCAGATAAGTACTACTCCAGCCTTCATTGGCAGGACCCATGAGCTACACTTGGTGATAAGTGGATGATTAAACAGGCAGGGAAAAGCACATGGGACCACATGCCATTATCTAGCATCTCCTTCCACTGGAAAAGGCAATACCAGGCAAATTTTAGTGAAGATTCAATAAAATTGCACCTAGTTGAATTGTCGGATTACAAATCAGATTAAGAAATTTAGTATTGTGCTCACTGCTGAGATAGGCACTTTTAGAAAAGAGTTGGACTCTCCAGAAGCAATGGGTGCTAAAGCAAATATGCTAGCTTTTCTTGCCGATGTTGGCAGGGGAAGCTTGCTTACCTATGCTGTGACCCAGTAATGCAAAGTTATATGGTGTATTTGTTTTGTGCTTCAAGAAATATAAGTTGTATTCTTGCAGGATGGAAATTTATTTTAAAATTTAAAAAATTTGGCTAATCTCATTAGTCTTTAACATGTAAACTGTAAAATATTTGGCAATATTTACCTGACTAGTTCTTATGTCAAGGTATTTAGAAAGATAAATCCTACCCTCTGACTCCTGCCACAAACTGATAAGCACAAGTTCTCATCACATTAATGGCCCTTATAAAGTGAGTTTAACACAGCTGATCATGCTAAGCTAAATCACCGCTCCTTATGACAATACGCCACATAACAGCTCCAATGACAAACAAAAAGAAAAAAACAAAAAGACAATCCTCTAGATATATCATATTTTCTATTGAATTCCCCAATAAAAACATACCGTCCAGCAACGTAAATGGCACCCATAACTGCAGCCATGGAGAGCATAATAGTCGATATGCGAGCATAAAGCATTATACTGCGAGCTTGAGATCCTCTTCCCTTCATTTTGTCTACTACCTACTACTCATTCAACACCAACAAGATGAATTCAACAAGTTTAGCTCACATGGCCAAGGATCGAAATCAACTTTTAGACTTCAGCACATCAAACTCGCTGGATCACAGAGCTCCATCTAGAACATTTTGTCTACTACTCATTCAACACCAACAAGACGAATTCAACAAGTTTAGCTCACATGGCCAAGGACCGAAATCAACTTTTAGACTTCAACACATCAAACTCGCCGGATCACGGAGCTCCATCCAGAAAAGGAGGGGCATACTTCTTAACAGATGAAGATCGCAAGGTCAAAGCTTGTAACATAAAATTTCAGATAGAAAATAAGTATTCTGTCAAACAGAACGGCAGCGCAGATGAATCATATTTAAATACGCGGTATAGGGATATTGAATTTCAAACCCTGGGTTGCAATCAAGGAAATTTTAAACAAAACAAGCTATAGCTCCAGTATTCATAAAAATTCAAAGATCGAACCCCAATATTTTCCATGCTGTCTGAATTCTTATTTTTATGATTTAAATAAATTGAAGATCGAACTCTCAAAATGTTTTTCTTAGATAATTAATTGGTAATGGAAATAAGAGAAGATCAAATACCTAAGAATCATACAGAATTTCGTGGAAATTTTTATCTATAGAAAAAATATTATGATATCTTGTCTAACCAATGATTACAAAATAAGTGGAAATTTGAAAACCACTGCAATAGAACACCAATTGAGAAAATGTACTAGGTTTTTGAAAAGGTTAACAATATATGCAACATAAGTTGCAGAGACATGGACTCCATCGCGAAATGAATGAGGCCGAGGAGTGAACAAGGTCGAGGTTAAGGAGGGCCTCAAGGAGGGCACGAGGCTGAGGAATGAACAATGTCGAGGTTAAGGAGGGAAGAGTTTTGATAAATGGAACAATGAGACACATAGCCCTCATGGTGGGTCCCACATAGCGTTTTGTGTAGGATGATTACTATGCTATGTGTAGTTGTAATTTATAAAATTTTCATTTGCATGCACTACACGTGCCTCCTGCCTCACCAAGAGGTGTAACGAGAGAAAGATTGCCTTGAAGAAACCCTATTTCCAAACACAAACACATAGTTTTTCACACTGTCAATTCAACGAGTTATTCTGTTGGTTCAGCATAAGTACCACCAGCAGCACTTGAAGCAGTGACTTATTCTGTTGATTATGACCTTCGTGATTGAGATGCAGTAGATCCATCCACAGATCTATCAGTTCTAGTTGTTGATCCAGCTGTTTAAGCCATTTAGTAAGTGGATTAAGCTTTTGACTCTGTTCATTATGCAGTTGCTGAAGCTGTTGATTGAGCCAAAGATCCATAGCCATATCCCGTAGCAGTAGATCCTTTAGCTCGAGCATATCCATATCATACAGTTCCATATCTCGTTCCAAAGCTAGTTGTCATTGTTCCAATTTCAGTACAACTAGTAGTTCCAACACCATCTATAGATACATATCCACTAGCACCAAAGCAAGCAGTTCGGGTAGTTCTCTGCTGCAACTTCTGACTAAGCGCCCAAGACTTCCAGTAGTTGTACAGTCATGAAGAAGACCAGAGATGTCTTAAGGCCAAGCAACTTCCAACTCAAAGCCCGTGTTAAGGCCAAGCAACTTCCGATTCAAAGCTTGGTTCAGTCATGAAGAAAGCCAGGGATGCGTTAAGGCCAACCAGAGTCCAGACAGGATGGAGACCAAGTTGTCGGCCTGTTGAAAGAGGAAGATAGAAGAAGATATCCGAAGATTCATATCAAAGAGTTGTTGGCCCATCAAAAAGAGCCCTCCGTCCTCTGGTGACCCAACAATGGTGGGTGAGTTTCCTTCCAAAATTGTAGGTCTAGATTATAAATAATAACAAGGACGGCTATGTAGTATGCAAACCCTAGCTACCGCTGCTCTGGCCCTCTGCTGCGATGTACAGACCTGCATCTCTGCAACCTGGAACACTCATCCCTGCACGGTAACTGCTGGATCGATAAATGCACTCAACTGTTTGGTCGCTAACTAACAATGGAATGTCCGGCGGGAGGGACGGGGTCCGTTCCTCCCCCACCCTTCCTCATCACGGCCGACGGAACAACGTAGCGGCATCTGTTCCCCTGTTCTCTTACGGCAAAGCCGCTGCACGATTTCAGAGCTCTGAAAATGATCGCAGCAAGGAACCAATCCATGATAGCGAGGACATCCCGATCGCTGATGATCAAAAGGACATAGATCAAGGTGCGTCACAACCAAAGGTGACGTCAACCACATGCATTCCAAAGGCTAAAGAACGTATTGAAGTCGAGCTACCAAGCCACCGTATCAATGGCGAAATACAATATCTGAAAGATCATGCACTGATTGGAAAATTTCTGGGTTTCTGGCCTACTGAGAAGGCCCTTCATGGTTGGATAGAATCCAAATGGAAGCCCAAAGGACAAGTCTCCCTGTTAATAGGACCCAAAGGTTTCTTCACAGCTATCTTTCACTGCCTGGAAGACAAAACAGAATATTCGAAGGCGGCCCATACTTCTTCAATTCCTCGGGTCTTTTCCTTCGTGATTGGAAGCCACGATTCAACCCAGATACAGAGGATCTCAGTCATGCTCCAGTCTGGATCCGCTTGTATTCCCTGCCCACAGAATACTGGAAAGAAGAAACATTAAAGGACATTGGTAACAACATCGACACCTTCATCAAAGTAGCTGAGGACACAAAGTACCGAAGATTCACCTCCTATGCGAGGATATGCGTCCAGATGCAGCTCAAGAAAACCCTTGCAGACACGGTAAGTCTCTTCCATGATGATTTTGAATGGCTTCAACCTTTAGACTATGAACACATTCCCTTTCGTTGTCGTAAGTGCCATGAGCATGGCCATCTCTTTAGGGAATGCCCCTTGAATACCCAGACCCACGTTGCTGCCAATGAAACTCCTAAAGATTCAGATGGTTTCACCAAAGTATCTTCCCGCCGAAGGCATGCAAAAAAGCATCCGGCTGCCCCCTCCAGCCCCAAAAAACCTGAATCCCAGAACCGGTTCCAAATCCTCACCCCTCATGAAACCTCAGATAAGCCCTCAAAAGTCCCCCAGTCTTCTCCTGCCCCTCCATCCTCCTCCTTTCATCCCAACCCAAAGGCGGATCCCTCTCCCCCGTCGTCCTCAAAGCTCCCTCCCTCCTTGGAAGAGAATATCACGGAGTCAGCCGCAGACCCTCAAGCCTCTAACATGGACTTGGATGCGGCCTTAGCTTTAAGTCTGCATGAAGGTATCTCAGATGATCCTCAGGACACCCCTATCAATATGGAGGAAGATCCAGAGACGGTGAGTCTAGATGGGCTAGATATCCTCACACTTGAAGCAGCATGTAAGCAGAAAGAATACAACGCCATCCCCCCCTGGGAAATAGATAGATTGGAAGGGGTTCTCATCAAAGCACAACGGAGCAAATGTTTAGGCATATAACCAGGCAGTCTCTGGGATGGAAATAAAATCCTCAAAGAAACAAAAAAAAAGAGGACACAAGACTGAACTACAGAGAACCATTATCCTGGGCGAGATCTTAATGGAATCGGGGCGATTTCCAAAGTTGACAAAGTTCTACAAGCCCAAACATCAAAGTTCCTCATGAAGCTCATCTCTTGGAACATGAGAGGGCTCAACAGCCCCTCCAAACACCGAATGTTAAAAACCATGATTCAATTAGAGAAACCAACTGTTGTTTTTCTACAGGAAACTAAAAGTACCAATGTCATTCTTGAAAAAATCCTTCGCAAAGCCTGGCCTGGCAGCAGATCTGTCTCTGTTGATGGGCTAGGCGCCTCAGGAGGACTAGCTATAGTCTGGAATCCGCAGTCCATTACCCTTCAGGATTTTCATGCTTCGCGCAACTTCATTCAAGCCTCATTTCATATCCTGGGTACGGAGATACATGGTCTACTTACCAACACATACTTCCCGCAGGACTTGCACCAAAAATTAGAAGTGCTGGAAGCCCTCACAGCACTCAATGCCAATAGACAACACCCTCTCTGGATAAGTGGGGGCGACTACAATATCATCACCAGTCTAACGGAAAAAAAAGGTGGTCAGATGAAACTAGAAGAGGATAGCACAGGCCTCAAAGAATTTATACAAAACAACCAGCTCATAGATCTACAAACATGAAATGGATTGTTCACCTGGACAAACAAACGAAGAGGACCACACCACATCGTGTCCAGACTAGATCGCTTCCTCATTTGAGACAACGCCATTCATTTGGGCGGAGCGCTGCATGCATCTATCCTGCCCGAAGGAGGCTCAGACCATTGGCCCATTATGCTCCAATGGACAAGTCCAGGTAAACAATCCAATCGTCCCTTTCGTTTTGAATCCTTCTGGTTCACTAACCCAGACTTCAAAAGAATGGTGCAAGATGTTTGGAAGTCCTTCACTCCTCCAACAGGAGCAAAAATGTATCAATTTCAACAGAAGCTCAGATACCTCAAGCAAGCAATCAAGGCCTGGAACAAATCAAAATTCGGCAACATCCTGGATGAAAAGAAAAATCTGGAGCAGAACATGTGTGATCTCCAGCAAACCATCATCACCGAAGGCAGAACAGAAGAATTAGCTAACAAAGAGCACTCCCTCTGGATGGAGCTTGAAACCCGAAGGCTATAGGAGGAAATCCTATGGAAGCAAAAGTCACGCATCAGATGGTTAAAAGAAGGCGAAAAGAACACTAAATTCTTTCACCGTTCCACCATACAACGCCGAATGCATAACAACATCGCCTTCATCAACAACAATCAAGGGGACAGAATAGAAAAGCATGAAGACATTGAGAAGGCATTCAGAGATCACTTCCAGGAAGCTCTTAAAGAACAACCAGGAAGCCGTGAAGCTGCCATCAAAGCAGTCACTCAGCATATTCCAAAGCTAATCACTGAAGATCAAAATCAAAATCTCCTGAAACAAGTCACCATGCAGGAGGTCGAAGAAGCTATGGCGCAACTCAAAGATGGTAAGGCACCTGGGCCTGATGGTTTTACTGCTAACTTCTTTCATGAATTTTGGGATCTGATCAGCTCGGAAGTTTGGGACTTGGTGGAAGAATCCTGCTCCATGCATTGGGTCCTTCCCTCCCTCAACTCCACATTCATAGCTCTTGTCCCCAAAAGCGAAGAAGCCAATACGCCCGACAAATTCCGGCCAATTGCCCTCTGTAATGTTATCTACAAGCTCATTTCCAAGGTTGTGGCCAATCGACTCAAACCTCTCCTTCCTCTACTTATTCTCCCGGAACAAACAGGTTATGTCGAGGGTCGTCAGATTATGGATGGCATAATCTTATCCAATGAAGTAATCCATTCGCTAAAAATTCTCAAAAAACCGGGCATGATAATGAAGCTTGATCTATCTAAGGCCTTTGACAAACTCAGTTGGGATTATATTCAGCAAATGCTGCTTGCCTTCGGATTTAGTGCAACCTGGACTCGATGGATTATGAACCTCATATCCTCCCCTTGCTTTTCAGTCCTCCTCAATGGCTCCCCATCCCTTCCCTTCCGTTCATCGCGAGGTATTCGCCAAGGGGACCCTCTCTCCCCGTTCATTTTCATCCTCATGGCGGAAGGGCTCAGTCGCCTCCTCCATCACGCTGTTTCCTCCAAAGCAGTCAAAGGCTTAGCACTTCATGGTCTCAATCCACTATCGCATCAGCAATTTGTGGACGATACGATGCTTTTTGGTCACTCCTCTTCCCAAGAAGCTAAAGCCTTCAAATCTTTGCTCTCTCTTTTCTCTGAAGCCTCTGGCACCTCCATCAATGCCTCCAAGTCTCAACTTTTTTTCTTCAATACCCCTGTCTCCACTCAACGCAACATTGCTCGAATTCTAGGCTTCTCCATTGCTGTTCTGCCATCCAAGTACTTGGGGGCTCCTCTCATGGCTTCGGCCCTCAAGCACGCATCCTGGCGCACGCTGTTAGATAAATTGGAAGCGAGACTCTCTTCCTGGACCTACCGATCGCTCAACATAGCTAGTAGACTCATTCTAATCAAGTCTGTCCTCCAAGCAATGTCCCTGTATCTCTTTTCTATTCTAGCAGCACCAAAGTGGGTGCTCAAGGCTATTCGTAACCTCCAACGGGGCTTCCTATGGGGATCGAATGGACTCAACAGAAAATGGGCCCTTGTCAAATGGGCGGAAGTATGTCAATCTAAAGAAAATGGAGGATTAGGACTAAGGGATCCCCTACAAAACAATAGCACAATGGGCGCAAAAGTTTGGTGGAACTGGCTAGTAAAGCCGCACATCCCCTGGGCAAAGTTGTGGCAGGCTAAATACGCACCAGGCAGTCAGTGGAACGAGCTCATCAGAATTAGTCCGAGCATAACAGGCTCCATGATCTGGAACTCGGCTAAAATTCACAGCGCCTTCATTCAGGCATACAGTTTTTGGGAGATCCATTCAGGGACAACGACACGTTTTTGGGAGGACTCATGGCAGCAACTGCCAAAACTCGCCACGCTCTTCCACAAACCTCGCTGGCAGCACCATATGCAACAGTCAAATACAACCAAAGTCTCACAGTATTGTCAGCAACAAGAACCTCCAGATTTCTGTACTTGGAAACCAGCTAGATCCTGGCAGACAGACTGGCAAGATGAAACATATGATGACATAGATAAGGAGCTTCTTCAAAGGAAAATTATTCCTTCCTCCCAACAGGACAAATTGAGATGGGGACACACCTCAAGAGGGGTCTTCACCACCAAGGAGGCCTATTCCATACGCTATGATCAAAGTACTCATGACAAGGATCAATTATGGACGCATATATGGCAGCCAAGATTATGGCCCAAAATATCCACCTTCCTATGGCTACTAAGCAAACGACGTATTCTTACTTGGGATAATCTCCAAAGAAGAGGCTTTATAGGCCCCTCTCGATGCCCCAATTGCAACGCTCAGGAGGAAACCATCGCTCATCTCATGGAGACATGCCCTCTCGCAGCTCAGATATGGAATAAGGTAGATCACTGCAATAACGGAAGACGGGAAAGGCAAGGGGACATAGCAAGCATTCTCCGAAGTTGGCCCAAGCAACCCTATCAAAGCCCCATTTTGAACTCTTTATGGAATCTCATTCCAGGGTTTCTATACTGGGCATTATGGAAGGAAAGAAACAATCGAGTCTTCAACAACAAGAGCAGATCAGCAGAAATCCTCTGGCTTCTCCTAAAGTATAACCTCCAAGAAACGCTAGCACTCAGAGCCTGGACAGAAAATGACTAGCCTACTTCACCTCAGGAAAAACACATCTGGAAGACCTGGAATCGTAACATCATCTACTCACAATTGGATACTCACCGAATCCCCTCCAAAAGCGCATCCCCCTCCCAATGGTCCCCCCCTGCAAGAGCTTCTTTTAAACTCAATTTTGATGGGGCTGCTAAGGGGAACCCGGGTCCATCAGGGTATGGAGGAGTCATCAGAAATTCAGAGGGATTAGTAGAATTCATCTATTACGGTTCAAGTGGGACAAATACCAATAACATGGCGGAGTTAGAAGGAATGTGGAAAGGAATCTGTATGGCTGATCATCACAACTTCTATCCATTGGAAGTAGAAGGAGATTCCCTAATACTAATCAATGCAGCAATCAGAATCCAAGCAGGGTCCTCAGCAGCTAAAATCGCCTCCAGCTGGAGACTTCTCAGCAGGTTAGAAGCATTGGAAGACAGGCTCCGGCGCCCTAACAGTATCATCTTCAAGCATGTTAGGCGCATTGCCAACAAAGTTGCTGATAGACTTGCAAACCAAGGGGTGAATCAGCAGGGTCCTCACTACGCAGGTTCTCTCCATGATGCAAAGGATACAAAACTTCAACAGGAATGCCACACGTTGGTGCTCCAGGATCTTCACCCCCCGGATGCGGGTGCAAGCATGGTATAATAGCATGGGGGCGGGCTTCCCACTGGGCAAGTGGCAGCCCAGACCCGCCACCTGTCACCAGCATTTAACTCTTGGCGTTAATACTCCCTCTAGACACTTCCTCCGCGGCATTCGAGCTGATACGTCCTCCCCTCCTCGCGCGAGGTCTGCATTTCCGCCCTCCGGGAAACTTATGACGAGCTCTGGTTCGCACATGGCACGCCGCAGGTCTTCTCCTTATAATGATAGTGGCTACGGCGAGGTAATGTATTGCTTGTGGATTGTTTGGGTTTACAACTGGTCTGGAAGCTCTGTGTTGTGGCAGGTTCCGAGAGACAGGAGCGGCGACGAAGCAAGCTGGCTCCCAGCACTTCCCTCCCTTCTCTCTGTGCTTAATTGCAGCTGCTGGTGGCCTGCTATCAAGCCTCGTCCTGATTTCTTACCTGAGCCTTCAGTCATTCCCTGGTCTGCGTGTTGGTTTGCTCAGTTCTGCCGTAGCAATCCCCTCCTGCAATTTCCTGTGACCTTTGGCCTTTCCGTGCCTCTACGCCTCCGCTGCATAATTCCCAATCTTTTCTGCATCGCTCCAGCCTCCTCTGTTTCCACCCAGGTCTACAATGCCTAAGGAAAGGCTTCGCGCAAGTTGCCGCCGTGGCGGGTCTCGG
>APFE030191564.1:0-14130 GCA_000404065.3 Pinus taeda
AGAGATCCCCTCCTTCAAAAACGTGGTAATAGGCGAGACGAGCACAGGAGGAGAACAACATACTGAGAAGGAAAGTCATGCCCCAGTAATGGGCAACCTGTGGCAGAAAAGAATGAGAGGAAAATGCCTACCTAGGGCTCAAAAACAACCAAGGTATGTCGTTCCCAACAACAAATTGGAGGAATATAACTGTTACATGAGAGACCATGCCTTAATATGTAGGTTTGTTGGGTATTGGCCTTCTGAGCGGGAACTCTACAGATGGATTGACCAGAGATGGAGACCTAGGGGACAGGTAGATCTCAAACTTGGAGCCCAAGGTTTTTTCACAGCAATCTTTTCCAACCTGGAAGATAAGAATAGGATCTTTGAGGAGGGACCATATTTCTTGAACAATGCAGGCCTATTCATGAAATATTGGGAAGAGAGATACAACCCCGAAAAGGAAAAAATGCTTGATGTACCAGTCTGGCTCAGACTGTTTGGGCTTCCTGATGAGTTCTGGGACCCTGAAATTCTGGAGGGAATAGGCAACACGATTGGGAGCTTTGTTAAAATTGTAGAGGCTACGAAACGAGGTAAATATAATGCTTATGCGAGAATCTGTGTTTACATAAATCTGGCAGATCCTCTCCCGGAAAATGTCGAAGTAGAGTATCATGATGCAATCTGGAAGCAGCCAATTGATTACGAACATATCCCTTTCCGATGCCGCATCTGCCATGAATATGGCCACT
The DNA here is from genome assembly GCA_000404065.3 of Pinus taeda. NCBI lineage: Eukaryota > Viridiplantae > Streptophyta > Pinopsida > Pinales > Pinaceae > Pinus > Pinus taeda. The sequence continues at coordinate 738 of APFE030191564.1, forward strand.
TATACAGGCAATGCCCGCTGAATAAAGTGGAAGAGTCCAAGAAAAGCTAGGCGGATCAATAGAGAAGTACTGAGAGAATGGAGGATCCGGAGAGAGGCTTTCAGCAGGTAGTAAGGAAGAAGAAGCAGAATAAAGAGAGACCAAAGACCCAATCTCAGAAGAAACCCATCCAAACAAGTAATCAAAACAAATTTCAGGCACTGCAGAGCGAAGATGAAGAATATGAAGTAAACCTGGAAGACGATGAGGACCCAGAGGACACCCCCATGGAAATAGCTGGAGAGGAGAAAGGAAAAGAAACAAATTCAAGCAAAACAAGCAGAGAAAAACCAGAGGAGAAGTCAACAGAAACAGAACTGGAATCTCAGATGGAAGTGGAAAACCCGCCTGAAAATGAAGCAGAAGAGGAGAAAATCATGAGAAGGTTACTCCAGGAATGGAAGTATCTGGACAGCAGGTTCATACATGAAAAACAAAAATAGCTATATAAGGAAGTCTTTCAGAAATACAAGGAGAAAAAAGGAGAGCCCTCGGACAAACCAGCTATGATAGAAAGTGAGCAGGGCAATGAAGATAAAGGAATGGCCAGCTCTGGCAAAAACAACAGAAAAAGAGGCCGGAAAACAATGAGTGAAACTATCCAGACAGTGGGAGAAATATTGATAAACTCAGGTAAGGTGATACCTCTGTCGGAGGTATTCTTCCCCTCATACAAAAAGTTTTAAATGATAGTTATCAGTTGGAATATTAGGGGTTTGAATAGTAGAGGTAAACAAAGGTATATGAAGGATAAGTTGAAAAAAGAGAAACCTAGTATTATGATCTTACAGGAAACAAAGATCTTGGTTCAGCAGTTCGAAGAAATAATAGAAAAAAGCAGACTACAATATCAAGTGATTGGGCAAGATGCAATTGGTTCTGCAGGAGGTATTGTAGTCCTGTGGAAGCCCAATGAAATCATCATAGATAACTGGTCTAGCATGAGCGGAACCCTTACTGGGCTCGGTAGGATAGTAGGAACCAAACAACAGGTGGTTATTTCAGGGGTCTACAGCCCCCCTTCCCCTGGGAAAAAGGAGCAGTTCATAAACAGCTTCAAATTTGTCTGCAGACTCTACCCTGAAGCTGCTTGGATAATTGGTGGAGACTTCAACTTGATCAGATCCTTGGAAGAGAAAAAAGGAGGGATTAGGAGGAGGGATCACTTCATGGACAGTTTCAACGATATGATAGAGGAACTTAGGCTTGTCGATATCCAGACCATTAATGGGATCTACACATGGAACAACAGAAGGGGAGGAAAAAACCAAATTGCATCTAGATTGGATAGATTCCTTGTTTCTGAAGCCATCATGAACAAAGATGTTTTTGTGGAGGCCAAGATCATTCCATCTTTGGGATCTGACCACTGGCCGATTCGATTAGAGGTTGATATCAAGAGGATTCAGGGGAAAAGGCCTTTCAGATTTGAAGCTTTCTGGTTAAGGGACCCTGATTTCATCAAGAAAGTAGAGGAATGGTGGAAACAATGTACTAGTCAGGGCAGATGTAGAATGCACACGTTCCAGCTAAAGTTGAAAGAGCTGAAAGGTAAAATAAAAAATGGAACAAGGAGGAATTTGGCAACATTCTGGAAGATAAACAAAAACTAGAAGGGGAAATGGCGGATCTCCAACAGAAGATAATTTTGGAAGGAAGAACAGAGGAAAGCATCAACAGGTAGGGGGTTATCCTTGGCAGATTGGAAGAGAGACGAAAGCAAGAGGAGATCTTGTGGCGACAAAAATCTAGGATAAAGTGGCTAAGGGAGGGGGAAGAAACTCTAAATTCTTCCACCAGGCTATGATCAAGCACAGGCAGGGAAACAGGATTCTATCGATCAAAGACAAGAACGGGGAAAGAGTGGTAGAGCAGAACGAGATTGAACAAGTCCTGATGGATCACCACAAGGAGATTTTAACAGAACCTCAAGTTGATAGAACGAGAGCCATACAGGAGATCTGCTCAGCTATTCCCAGCTTGGTCACTGAAGACCAAAACAAAGTGCTTATGAGGGCCGTGACCTTCGAAGAGTTGGAGGAAGTTGTGAAGGTAATGAAGAAAGGGACAGCTCCTGGGCCGGATGGCTTCACAGTGGACTTTTACCAGGCAGGCTGGCACTTCTTGGGAAGAGAGATACTGGATCTAGTGGAAGAATCAAGGATAAACCAAAAGGTATGGCCTGCTCTTAATTCTACCTTTTTTGCCCTCATTCCTAAGGGAGACAACCTAGAAGAGGCTAATGGCTTCAGACCTATAGCACTGTGTAATGTTATTTACAAAATGATCACATCCCTGATTGCCAAGAGATTAAAACCCCTCTTGGACAATTTAATCTCGGCTGAAGAAACAGGTTTTGTGGAAGGCAGACAGATTCTGGATGGCCTTGTCCTGGACGATGATTAAACTGGACCTGTCCAAGGCTTATGATAGATTAAACTGGAAATATCTGGAAACCGTGCTGGAGAGATTTGGCTTTGACCAAAGATGGATTGCGTGGATCCATAACCTGATTTCCTCTCCTCATTTTTCTATTCTCGTTAATGGAAGCCCCTCAAAAACTTTCAATGCCTCCAGAGGTATTCGACAGGGAGACCCTTTGTCCCCATTTCTATTTATTCTAGCTGCTGAAGGCCTTGGTCGATTCATCAAACAAGAAAGAGCAACAAACAAGATAAAAGGACTACAGATTTGGGGAAACAACCTGCCTCTTACTCATCAACAATTTGTTGATGATATTATGTTGTTTGGAGAACCAACGGTAAGAGAAGTTCAACATCTTAGAAGAATTTTGGATATGTTCACGGAGGCTTCTGGATTGGAAATCAACAAGGATAAATCATGTATCTTCATCTTCAACACAATGGAACAAGTCAAAACCCATCTTATCAGGATTTTGGGATTTAAAAGAGGTGAATTACCTACTAAATATCCGGGTAACATTCTGGACTTCACATCTAAAAGGATGAGAAACTGGCAAGGGGTCTTGGACAAATTAAGCAACAAGGTTGCAAACTGGTCCTTCAGAGTTCTCAACATTGCTGGCAGAGTTGTTCTAGCCAAATTGGTTCTTCAGGCTATTCCTATCTACCCTTTATCTATTATGGCTGCCCCGGCTGGAGTATGTGCTAAAATCAGGGAAATCATAAGAAAATTCATATGGAGCGGGTCTGATCAAAAGAAAAAATGGGCCCTGGTCTTGTGGAGTCAGCTAACAGAAAGAAAGGAGAAGGGAGGTTTGGGACTAAGGGACCCTGAAGTTCTTAATAGAGTGCTGGGAGCCAAGCTGTGGTGGCGTTGGCTCAGCGGTGGAAATGATCTCTGGAAAACAATATGGAAGACCAAATACAGAATGCCAAACTCTCCGGTTGAGATACTAAGGCAACAAGAGACCCCTAAAGGCTCTACTATTTGGGAATTAGCCTGTCAAAACATAGACTTGATCAAAAAACACACTTTCTGGGAAATCCGGGGGGGCTCAGAGGCTAGCTTCTGGGACGATAGGTGGCAACAACGAGAAAGACTGAACAACATTCAGAACCTTCATCAGATCCGGGACAGAATTGAAGGAAACAGAACTAATGTAAGAGATTATTGGAATGTAAATGAAATGACGAAGGGATGGAGAGTGTGGGAGGACCCGATAGTTTGGGACCGAGAGCTTAACTCAGATTTCCAAGAAATTTATAAGAAGGAAATGGGGTCTAGGAAAATTAGAGTTCGTAATGGGAACAACATCCTCCGGTGGGGAAACTCTATGAAAGGGTCCTTCACAACCAAAGAGGCTTATTATCTAATGGATGCTCAAAACAGGGATGACAGAAACTTGGAATGGAAAACAATATGGGAGAGTAATTGGTGGCCTAAGGTGTCTATTTTGTTTGGTTAGCCTCAAAAAATAAAATTCTTACCTGGGATCGTATTCAGAAAAAAGGTTTCAATGGCCCTTCACGCTGTTACCTATGCAACAATGCTGAAGAGACAAGGGACCATTTACTAGTCAATTGTCCATACACAGAGAAACTTTGGATGATCACTAAACGGATATTTAATAAACCAGGAGTTAATATTCGAGAATTTAATGAATTGGTCTTTCAGTGGAGCAAGGAAACCTTTCACTGCAGGGTCGTCCAGAGGGCATGGAATCTTATATCTACCCTTATACTCTGGATGGTCTGGAAGGAAAGAAATCGGAGGGTCTTTCAGAATTCTGATAAAGAACCAGAGGTAATATGGGAACGGGTGATTGAGAGTATGAGAGAGACTATCCTAGTTGATAAATGGGAGAGTGATGACTGGAAGACAAATCCGGAAGAACAAGAAATTCTGAATAAATTCAATCTAAAACTTGAGATGGTCCACTTTAAATGTTTGGCCCGCCATGATATGCGGATTCAAAGCCTGGACAAATTCAAATACCCGAGAGATCACTTTGTCAAGCTTAACTTCGACGGGGCCTCGAAGGGGAACCCGGGCGAAGCAGGCTTTGGGGGGATCTTCAGAGACAACAATAACCATGTAAGGTGGATTTTTGCAGACTGGGGAGGACAGATGACTAACAATGAGGCAGAGTTCTGGGCCCTGCACCAAGGATTACGAATTGCTATCAGGAATGGCTACACTAATCTCGAAATCACAGGTGATTCGCAGATTGCCGTGGACATGCTAAGGAGGCTCAATAACGGGCGGGGATGGGAGAAAGTTACCAAAAGCTGGCGGACTGCAGGCATTGTTCAGGAAATTGCCGAGCTTATTAAACGAATTGACTACCGAATCATTAGTCATGTTCGAAGGAAAGGAAACCAGGCAGCGGATTGGCTGGCCAATTGGGGCTGTAGAGGACGTGGCAACACGATTGATAGTCAGTGGAGAGCTGTGGAAGGAAACAGGGAATGGAAGGAGCTGGCGGACATCATTAAGGCGGATCATGAACAAGCCACCGATGACAACGCTCGGATTAGTGAGCTGGATTAACAGGAGGCAGTGGAGACTTCGAAATTCGAACATGGTTCAATCGGACTCCGGTAAAATCATCACATCACCCTGCAGGGGGTATGATCAAGAGATAGGTGACAGTACAACGGCAGCGGGAGGGATGGTTAGGCTAAAGTACACGCAAGGTGAGGTAATGAATGCCCAGAACATTAGAGGATATGGTTGCGGTGCGTCTGACTCCACAGCAGAGGAGAATAATAGCGAGGTGATGGCCGAAGGCAGTAGCTCACCGGAAAGCTACCGGCGACATCCGAAAACCGTAACAAATTGCCACCCCGACGGCAGGAGCCCAATTTATATTCAAGGTAAGCCGATTGTAAAGGCATTGTGTGAGTTTCTAATTTGGGTTAGCGCGGAGGTTTCAGTAGAGCGGCAACAGAGAGCTTCCATAACCTTCAGCAATCGGAGAGCGGGGCGCGTCTGTCCCTCGGACAGTATGGAGACTAGGCAGAAGTGGAGACAAGCGGAGGAGCAACAAAATGCAGGGGTGGAGAACAGGAGCAGAAAAGACAAGAATACAATGCAGGAGGAATTATCATTTACGGTGTGGGAGGTGGCGGATGACTCGGACGATGACATGGCTAAGGGAGCTGCGAGCGAACGTCTAAACTTCCAGAAGAACTTGGCAGAGGAAGCAAATCAGCAGGCGGGGGCGGACCATTCCGAATTTCGAGAGTCGGGGGTCTGCTGTTACGGTTTGAGGAAGCGCAGCACTACCCCTGACAGAGAAAGGGAACCGACTGGAAAGCGTAGCAAAGGGCAGAGGGAGACCGTGAAGGAGGAAGGGGAGACTTCCAGGCGCCAGGGTAAAGGCAGAAAACCAAAGGAAACTGTTAATCACAGAGTTCGAAGGGCTGAACAAGCCTTCAATTGTAATTCCAATCCGGCCATGCGTAGAATCATGCAGTACCTCGAAGAGGAAGCGCTGCAGAATCAATCTGATGAAGAAATGGAAGAATGGGACTTTCTCCTTCACGACCCGGGTCATACCAGAGGGCGTATGTCTTTATTCAAGCAGTCTCTGCACATCTATTGGGTGATGAAGGGGCTAATGGCCAAGGCCATGGAGCAAGTGGCAAAGGAGATGGTGGAGCTGGCCCAAGGCGATCCAAACATCCATAGAGAACTGAGCTACCTTCGCATAACAATGACAAAGCAAGAGGAGAAGCTGGATGCTATCCAACAAATGCTGAATCGGGATCGTCCAGGACCAGCGGGAGCAGCGAACCAGCAACCTGATGGCGGCATTGACTGATTTAAGATATGTTTAGAAACTGCAAGCATTTTTTTTGTTATGGCTTTGTACATGTGAAAGATAGGAAAAAGCAAGTAGTACAGAGCAGTAGTTTTAGTAATAGTTTTAGTAAGTTTCAAGACTGCATAGTATATTTAGCTAAGACTGCCAGGGAATGGACCTACTATTTTTGGGCTGCAATTAAGAACTATAGGTGGTGCTATGACCCGATTTCCCCTAGAGGGCGGGCAACAACTGTTTTTGAAATGCTGTAATGTTCTGTTGATCAAGTAATAGAATGAGTACCATCCTAGCTTACAAAAAAAAAAAAAATTGTCAACATATAAAATAGACGTTGTTTTAGACTCTTAGGGTGTAATGGATGATTATAGATTGTTTTTTTATGAACATTGTGTGAGAATAGTTTAGGGTGATGTTTCATATCTATGATATGTGGTCCATCTTTAGGATCAGAGAGAGAGAGAGATAAATTGGAAACACAAAAGCGAGAGAGGCTACCAATTTCAATCAATAGCATTTCTCACTTTTATGTCAGATATTTACCTCTCTCTCTCTCTCTCTCTCTTTGTTATGTTGAACAACATACCATGGGTTTCAAATTCAAATTAAACTATTCTCACACAATGAATCCAAAAATTATTTATAATCCAAAAAAAAAGCATGTTTTCCTATTCTAATGGTGGATTAAACGAGTATTATGCAAACAAAGACTTAGTGATCATGAGAACCCATAGCTTTAATAATTGAAATCTTATAGAATCAATATTACGAGTCGAAGTAGGTATGTTTTTATATCTCATAGTAAAATTTAGTAATTCTTGAACTTGTAATTCCTTCAAATTCTTAGTTGTTTTAAGATTACATGTATATAAAAAAACCCAAAATGAAAAATTTGAACATGGATCAACATAGATGGATGGATAACAACATGGATTAATAATGACACTAATATTTATGTAAGATTAAGCCTAGTACACATATTTAAACAATGCACAAACTTAAGCATCCTTGACCAATACCACGGGGATTGCCAATTATTCAATTAGTTAAACATACTACCAATTGTATGATTTGGCCATACATAGGGAGGATAATCATATGTGATAAGCCCAAGGTCTTTCTCTTAAACATATCGAATATCTTAATATTTTCCAAATTTGCTAGATTGTTGGCGTTTGGGAGCCCTGTAATTCATTAGCCTCTCCTATGATAAATATCATGTTTCTATTGGTCAATGCGCCATTGAATAAATTTGTGCCAACTAGAAGGACATATCGTGAATAGTTTTTTACCACAACCTCCATAATAATGAGGAGGGTTTTAGCCCTGAGGGTTAGCTCAATTTGTTGTGTCTTTGTTGTTAAAGCACCTCTATTATTGAGAGGTCTCAGGTTCAATTCTCTCGACACTCTCAGGGTTAGGTTGCATGGTTGAGCTGACAAGAAGTGATCCTTTTAGGTACATCTGCCTACACAATATTATGTGGACGTAGTAGTCACTGATTTCCAGGGGCCTTGAAGCAAAAAAAGGAGGAAATTTTTATTGTAATTCTCAAGTTTTCCAAAATTTAATTGAGATTTTGACACTTAGGAGACTAAACTCTCGAAATCGAAATGATAATAATAATAATACAACATTAATTATTTCATTCTTGAAATTTACAAGCTACTAATTTAGATGTAGTTGTCAAGAAATGTTCAAAGTCCTTAAAGATTCACTATTAAGATTCAATTGTTAAGAAAGACCTAATGATTTAGGGCATTGGGGTTGTAGAATGGTCAATCAATAAATAACTATGGCCTAATTTATAGAGATGAAGAATAGAACTACAACACGTAGTGCAAATTGTGTGGGTTAATAACAAAATTCATCCACATAGTTCCATAGGTATGTGGCTAAAACATTAGGACACAACACCAATACTTTAGTCGCCTAATCATTACACCACCCCATTCACACTAACTTCCATAAAATGTGGGTAGAAACACTCTAATATAGTTGCACTAGCAACCCAATTACATAATCATTACATTATGACCTAGTGGTACTAACATTAAATCACATAATGATGCATAACATTACATAGATTTCAATAGTGAGTTATAGTTGGATATTACAACAATCACATATGATAAAGTGAGACCAAAAAGAACGTTCAATAAAAAAATTGTCTTTATACCCTTTATCTCCTCTTCCACATCCTTTTATAATATTATAACACAAAAACTAATGGGTGGGAATACAAAATAATTTATTTTCCTTCAACTTTTTTCTTTGTATGTTAATTTTTATTACCTTAAAATAATAAATTAAATCACTCCATCCATCATAGATCACCCAATAAAAGACAATACATTTACTATAGTTATGGTCTTAGAGCCTAGAATTTATCATGGGGTTTACCTTCTTTTCCCTTATGGACATCAATCCATCACAAGGAATTCTTTGGAACAGATATAGAGGAGACAATGACTACATTTATTTGAGAGAATTCCATTACCGGGAGTTATACAAGATTTGTTGTTTCCTTGTCACTATCCGAGTGATCTAAATCGTGGAAACATGTATGCCCACTCATTGACGAAGCCAAGATTATGGTTGAGTCCCGTTCAATTCCAGTTGAGGGGTGGACCCCCTAAATTAAGGGATGAGTTGCACCTACATGTGGTTGAGTTGATTCAGAAGGAGTGGATTGGTCGGTAGGAGTATTTTGTTGCTTCAAGTTGTCCTGCTTGTGAACTAAAGAATTATTAAATCCTTTTGTATATTTGGGTTATTTACATCCACAATTCTTTTTCTTAAGATTTGAGTGGGCAGAGGGCCCTTGAGAAAAAGGGCGGGCACTCTGAAGATGATCGGGCTATTGGCATTTCCTATAGTGGAAAACAATGTTCTCATAGTCCAGTGACTTTGAATAAACTTTTTCCCTTAACTTGAGGAGAATTTTTATCAAGAATCCCTTTATTGAGATCTAGTTCCACACATATGCATGCAAATTTGACAATACCCTTGTCAAGCCTTCAATGTCTATATTAATGAAGCAATTGATTAAGTATCCTACATTGGCTAAGATGTTTAGTTGTATCAAATGCATGGACATGTTCAGAAGCCTTATTTTAAATGGTGGGACCAATTCTGATGTGCCCATTATTGAAGCGTAGATGTTGATGGCCAAAATTAATTAAAACAAAAAATAATTGCTTGTTGTGCATAATATAAAAGACTATCCACTTTAAGAGATGGAATGTCTACAACCTAATCGACAAAAAATGATGGTCCTAAGAGATATTTGGGATTCTAAGGTGAAATCCTCGGCTTTAGGGCATTCTTAAAGGAATTGGACTGGGAAGAGGAGGACACATCCCCACCTTTGGCTCCACCTTGTAATATTGAGACTAGATAAACTAAGGTATCCTTGGATATGCCATTTTCATTGAGTGATTTGTGATCTTGAAGTTACCAACCTCCATGTAAGAGCTGAAAATAACCGACAAAGATCCATAATTAAACCTAAATTCTGGCTGCATGGGAAGATACAAGATATGTGGCCTTGACTTGCTGACATAAAGAATCCCTTGAGATTTTTCTCACAAAGACCTAAAAAATTCACTAGATTTGGGGTAATATCCTCATCATGGATGCAGGAAGAACCCTGCAGTAGAAGGTATTTCCCCTGATTTTCCAAATCTTATGGAGGTCATTATTTTTCAAATCCTCCTCTTAATCAAACCAATGCCCTCTAAAATTACAAATCCCGCCAACATTAGATTGCGTCCTAAATTAGAGAGGGGTTCTTTAACAACATTATTCTAAGACATAGGGTTTTGAGAGATGGTAAAGCCTTTTGGCATAAGAATTCTCACAATCTCAATATGCCATTTCTACATGTAAAAACTAGAGGTTGAAACCACTGTAATCTGAGATGAGGATTCCAAATCGATTTTCCCCTCAATCTAAGCTACGTCATTCGAGGGTTCATTTTAACAAACATAGTAGTAAGTATGTTTGTCCACAATGCCATCTGCTGAGATAGAACCTAAGAGGGTTCCCAACACACCATTGAACTGATCAATAAACCTTGTCATGAAACCTATTAAAGACCAGGGAATCTGTTGTCCTTTGAGATAACCTAAGGTCAATTAGTTATGCCAAAGCATCTATAATGTTTTGCTGTTTTGAGAGATTGGATGACCAATGAACTATTAATAATAGGTGTTTTAAACTTAGACAGATTTATGATAAAATGAAAGGTTTTTCTTTAACTGCACATGGTTAGTTTGATTTTAATATGACAGAGAAGTACAATATGGAGAGTTATAATTGGTTTTATATTCAAACTGAATATTTAACCCTTTACAAGAAGAAAATAAGAAAATAATGCTTTCTTAATCAACAAAATATAATTAAACTATTATAGAGATCTACTGTAATTTATGTTTAAAGAGGAATTTACAATAACAAATAGTTCTGTAAATTAATCTCTTATTTAAATTACAACTTCACAAAGGATTCAAAATGAAACTGATATTCAATTAAATTTTAAATTGGATGACTGCAAAAGAATTAATTAATATGAAGAAAACATAATGCATAGACAAGATGGAACAAAACTCACTGAGAGATAGACCATATGAGGCAAATTCATAATCTTTTATTATCTCAAAAATGCTCCAGCTTAGTACAAATTTGCTTGATAATTTGTTCAAGGCTTCAACCCTCAATACTTCGACAGAATTAAGTATTTAAACAAAATTTACAAAAAGATTACAATTAATGCCTCAGTGACACGACATTCTATTATTGAATTTGAATTTGTAGTATTTGTTGCACTTTATTCTAGAGTTGACAACTCTAATAATGTTGAATTGGTAAACAATTATTTGAAATCGCACAAAAGGAAAAATGAAAAATGAATAGAAGATAAATATGTATTGAAACTTAATTTCCTACAGGATGAAAAAAGAAAGAAGGTAATAACACAAAGTCATTAAAAGACTAAAGTTGGTGAGTTAAAAAATATAACGCAAATATAAACAATAGTCTTTGCATGTTCATTACTTCAAAAAATATGTCACAAAACAATCATCAACAAGGGATTTTTCACTTCAAGAATGGTAGTGCACTAAACAGTGTATCGTTCTCATCTAATAACATGTGATGCCTTTTTTTGTATTGGAATCTAAGTATAATTGCATTTAATGAATGCCAGTCTCATGATAACAAGACTCCTATGATGAACATATTGGATCCTAGTTCATAGAGCATTTTTCTCTTCAGATAACTGAGCAGATCTCATTTTCCTTTCTTAACAAACAGTAAGTCTTTTCAAAGAAAATATAAAATAAACATAGTGGATTCTAAAAGGTGAAGATTCTTTTGTGACCCACAAAGTGAAAAGAAAAGAAAAAAACTTTTTTTTTTTTTTTTTTTTTTTTTTTTTTTTTTTTTTTTTTTTTTTTTTTTTTTTTTTTTTTTTTTTTTTTTTTTCCGTAATGTCGACATTATTCCTTATATGATTTAAAGATATTTCAAATTCCTTGGAAAACCTATTTTATTCTTTCATGGTTAACTCCTTTCCGTTACCTGTATAATTCTCTTTTCATTACTAAACTCACTTCATATTTTATTTCTTTCTTTTTCCTTGATGATGGGTGGAGTGTCCACTTGAATATTGGGCATTTCAAATATTGACACAGTTTATTCCAAAAAAATTTCAACAATGTTTGAAAATGTTGATGATGAAGTGGCTTATGATAGAAACCCTTGTTAAAATGATAAAGATGATATGATTCGTATCAATAGGTTGATTAAGGTATCATGTGAGTTTCCATGGGACATCAATTGATCAAGTAACATTAGGAATGCTGATGGAAACTATCCAGGTACAAAAATTAATCATGCCAACATATATGACTTGAAATGATTGGAGTAAGGATTCCTTTAGGCATACTTTATATATTCATTTATTTTTTATGATGGAATGCATGTATGATAATGATACCTGGGTGGGATATAATGAAGGAAGAAGCTTTTTGTATGGCAAGATTGTTATAATCCTTTTGATTCGACCATGAATTAGTATTTCATGATTGAGTCACATGACAATGAATGAATGGGTAACATAATCATGTTATGAATTTTTATAACCATGAAAGTGAATGCCAATAGAGCTAATGTGTGAGACCATAATTTTTATGGATATGGAAGGATATAATACTGCACAAATGTACAATTGTCTCCCTTCTCATATTGGTGTTTTAGACTTTAACCTTCTTTCAAATAGTGAGGAGCACCTATAGAAGAGAGGGTTCTGAAGGTAATATATAGTAGATAAGGGAAGTTCCTTGTAGTATTCCTAAGGTATAGACGGGAGATGACTAGATGATGTGTTGAGGTGTTGGCTAGACCTTCCAATTGATGGTGGTGGAATACATGGTATAGAAATGTAGTATTTTGATATCAAGCGACAAAGATAGATTGAGCAGATATGATCATGAGTATTGGAACATTGGTTGGAATAAATATTTAGTTTCATATTTTATTGGTAGTTATCGTAAGTAACCCATGTACATTGAATCATAGTTCCATTTCATTGAGTATGATTAACAACTAAACATGATTGAATTATTAATTTTCTAATATTATTCCAAGAATACCTCATGGATGGTAGTAAATATTGAAAGAAAGGACTACATGCATAGATACTCACTTTTATTTGGTTGTTCATTGAAAATTTTAGGTTGTAGGTAGAATGGTCTCAAATATGAAAATGAGTATAATTTTGTAAGAAATATTAGGTGCTACAACACACAAGAGCCAAACACTATGAGAACGAATCTCATACTTAAGAAATATGATATTCTTTATGAATTAGACTTGGAATTTATAAGTTGTATTATTATGAATATATCTATGGTAACTGTATGTGTATGATACATGGTAGATGATGGCTATTGAAGATGGAAACCCTCAAAGAAAGGCCATTGTTAGGATAAAGGAACCATGTGACTGCCACACATTATATACTACTAGTGGAAGTCTAGTAGTAAGATAGTGCTCTCCTTACACGAGAAATCCATGACAAGATGGATAACCTAAGGGATT
>APFE030191564.1:14140-33714 GCA_000404065.3 Pinus taeda
ATGTACATTGAATCATAGTTCCATTTCATTGAGTATGATTAACAACTAAAAATGATTGAATTATTATTTTGTTAATATTATTCTAAGAACACCTCATGGATGGTAGTAAATATTGAAAGAAAGGGTTATATGCATAGATACTCACTTTTATTTGGTTGATTGAGAAGTTTAGGTTGTACGTAGAATGGTCTCAAATATGAAAATGAGTGTAATTATGTAAGAAATATTAGGTGCTACAACACACAAGAGGCAAACACTATGAGAAGGAATCTCATACTTATGAGATATGAAATTATTTATGAATTAGACTTGGAATTTGTAAGTTGTATTCTTATGAATATATCTATGGTAACTATATGTGTATGTTACATGGTAGATGATGGCTACTGGAGATGGAAACCCTTGAAGAAAGGCCATTATTAGGCCAAAAGAACCCTATGATTGCCACACGTTACATACTACTAGTGGATGTCTGGTATTAAGTTAGTTCTCTCCTTACACAAGAAATCCATGACAATATGGATCACCCAAGGGATTGTTTAGTAGAGAATGGGACATCTAATCCTAGAGGGTCAGTGTATCAAGCAGGAGAAAACTTAACAATTCATGTGGGATGGTGGATAGAATCTTGTGGGTGAGCTAGAAAAGGATAATGAAATTAATTATTTCCTATGGAAGCCATTTTATGGGATAGATGCATATCCATAGAGATAAGTATTAAATAAAAAATACATACATATAATTGAATAGATTCTTACATCATGGAATTGAGAAATCTTGTGCATAATCTAAGTGTTTCTTGATAATTGCTATAATATGTATCCTTACTTGATTACTGATGTAGGCATATGTTGGAATGTTGAATTTTGATGGTATACCAAGATAGTGAATAGGATGGAACTGCAAATAAAACTAAAGAATGAGGAAATGCTGTGCTGTTAATGAGAAGCGAATATTTATGATTGTGTTATTTGAAGGGGGATATGATAAAATATCCTAGTATTGAATCCCATTCATTAACTATACTTAATTATGATTAAATGTTCAATTTTTTTTAGCGTGTATATTTTAATTACCATGCTTTATCTTAGGTAACTCTATTATTTTATTAAATTCAAGAAATAATAGAGCTACTTAAGATAAGAGCACATAAAAAATGGGTTATGATAGCAGGAGATGGGAAAGGTGAGAGGGTACTAGTGGGTTCTACATGCTGAACAATCCTTAGTTTTCCATTTTTCCAAACTTTTACTATGTTTCCTTCATCACCATTTTCCTTACTAAAATTCTAGAAACCTTGACTACCAATCATGGAACATATGTCGTGGTTGTGGAGATGTACACCTTCCACAATTATGAAATCAAGGTGATAAGTACCTTCATAATGGGAATTCTGAGAGGAGTGGTAAAAATTAGATTTTCTCACATTTTCTTTAAAAAAAATCATGTCCCCACAATAAAGGGGCAAATGAGGTCTCATGGGGTGTTGGGGACGAGGTGATTTTTTTATTCATTCATTCATCATTATACCCCCCACACATGTGGTTGATGGGGAGGGAACAAAATCACGATTGGATGTAGGAAAGTGATTGTAGAGAGGAAATGATTCATGTAGTCTTAGAGGCATGTATGCGAATAGTTTTAGGGAAGAAGGAATGATTCATTATTGGTCATTATTAAACTAAGACATGCAACATAGTACAATACAATGATCACCTAAATAACATAATTAATTTTTGTTCTCAGGGGAATGGTGGAGGTCATTTCACATTCACATGAATGGTGTGTGACCATTATGAACTCATGCAAAGAATATTGAAGAGAGATGCATGGGGCTAGACACAATAGAGAAGGAAAATCACATGGAAGAGAAGCATGTTATAAGAGAGAAATAAATAGAGGGAGAGGTAAATTCATTCTCTCTTGGTTGATGCTAACATCCATGAAAGTAGTTTAATAGGTATTTATTCATATTAGGAGGTTGATCAAAGAATGATAAAGACCATTTTGAATTCATGTGATGAGAACTACATAAATATGTATAGATTATGAAAATAGATAAGGAAAATATTCAAATGGTTAGAAGCTAATTCCTTAGAAAAGAAGGAAATTCTAAAGTGGGAGAACATAGAGAGATTAAAAAATTGGGTTGGAAATGTTAGAAAATTATATATTACTGAGAAATGGAACACGTAAAATATAATGCAGAAATATAAACACAGAAAAAGCATAAAACAAGAGAGACACAGATATACGTGTTTCACCCAATTTGGGCTACGTCCATAAAGAAACAACCAATCCTTCCTTTTATATTATCCAACAAAATGAAGAGCTACAACCTACAACAGACCCGCTGTAATTCCCTCTTTGCTCTCACACAATCTCCTCTCTCTTTCTCGTTCAGAATATAGATCTACATAGACGCAATAAAATTCCCTCATATATAGCGAGGCGTTGCCTTCTATGGCAAAAGACCCTAAAGTAAACATAACTTCTACCATCAGATATTCGCCTAATGAATGACCCAGATTGACTACGAAAATAAAACATTTTACAAGGCAATTTTACATCTATTTTTAGCTTAAGGGGCACTACCCCCAATCCCCCAGCAAGGGGGGCTCCAAATAATCGTCGTCACACCCCCTTGGACCCCCTTGGTAGTGCACATTTATGGGCGGTATTGCCACCACATTATAAACTGGGGTCCAATGTAGCGACACCTCTGAATAAAGAAGATAATCAAGCTCCACACCCAACAGGAAAGGGATCCAGGAAAGATATCAAGCTATGTGATGGAGAAGCCTTGGATAAAAGCTAAGGAGGAAATCATAGTGTGGGTTGAACAACCAAGCAACAAAGCCCTTAAAACTTGAAAATGATTAAGAACTAAGTAAATGTTGTTGGAGTTAATGGATAGTATCTAGACCCTCTATGCACACATAGAGGGAGAGATCAAACACTTTTGAGGGAATATTGAGTAGATAATGAAGGTATTCTCCTTTTTCTATGTTAGGAAATAAACATGTCACCACAATAGTTTTTTTGTTCCAAGAAAAAAAATTAGTGGTGGGACAATGGGATAGGTAATTTTTTGTCCTACGATAGAATGATTTCCATAAAAATGTTCTATTTTTCCTTAGTGGTATCATAGCCTCAATTGGGGTGGCCTAGTATAAAAAGAAAAAGCACAATAGAGTGTATTGTTGGGTGGAACATTTATCTACCTAAGTTAATGTTGCCCTTCAACTTTCAAATAGATACATTTTTCCTTTAGTTTGTTTGTTCAATTGTTTAATACAATGCACTTTGCTGGAGTATTTTAGTATTAATGTTGAATATTGCTATAGGTTTACTATTTCTTCATAATGGGAAATAATGTTATATGTGCCAATGTAATTCTTGTAAATGGAGTTTTATATGATGGTACAACATTTTTACTAAGTATCGTTATCTCTATTTATTTTTGGATGTGAGTGTGCCAGTAAACATCCATAATGTTATAGCTTGTGATGAACATGTTATGTGAATCGATATTATGGTTATAGGATACCATTAGGGAATAACGAACTATGGATGGAACATATGCTTTCTTTGATAATGTTATGCATGAAACTAGAGGCATATATTCAGCCTCGTCTACTTAATCATACTCATTTACCTTGTAATATTTTTTGATTAAAATAAGAACTCACTTGTTATGCACCAAATTAGAGGTAAAACAAATATAGGCAATTTTCAATAATTGTTTTGATTAAAATTAATTTAACAAAAATTTAGATACAAAATATAATTGTGTAAGGGAAAATTCCAAAAGACATAGTTCCTCTATACCCGAGGGTTTTGAAAACCAGGCTATCCATGAAGGTTTTTATTTCACTAAGAGCTTCTTGAGCATTTGAGATAAAAATATGTATGTGAAATGCCTCAAATTCTTATTGGGAGTGATCACAATTTTTTTTTTTTGCATACATGTTTTCATTGTGGGATATGATGATCAACTCTTTAATTGGAAATTGTTGGCTTATTGGGGCCTGACCCAGGTTCAAAATGTTTAGCCAAACAAATCTCGACACTACCAGCACTTTCAACAATAGTCCGCAGAGCGTGGACTGAGGCCTCACCCGAGGTAGTATGGAGGGTGCTGGAACTAGGTTTCCACACCCTAAGGATGTCTTGATGAGGTCTGGAAGTTCGCGAACCGATCCTACGTGCTGTGCTACTTCCACACAACCATATGTTCAGAGTACTTCCCTTCGCTCAGCTTGGAGGACGAGTGTGAGTGTAAATTACCTTTTTTGTGCTTAATATTATTATAGATCTTGAATTGAATTAAGAAGGCATAATACTTTCGGTTATCATTTAACATAAATAGACATGCACGCTATCATAAACCATAAACATATGCATAAACCAGAATATATAAACAGATACAAAATATTCCAAAACCAACTTATCTTTGTTAATGCCTTTTTCCAGTTACAATCCAATTCCTACCCTGCGCACACAGCTACAGGGGTCCATGCACACAGCTACGGAATCTACCGAGCCTCTGCGCACATAGCTGCGGAGCCTCTATATCCTACTACAACCCTCGACTCAGACTTATAGACTCAAAGCGACTATCACTGTTAGCAACCCATACACTTTAGATCTCTTCCAAACCTCCAAAAAAACTATCATCTACACCTAGAGCCTTGCTCTATTTATACATTCTCATGGTACACGGACCATGGGCAGGTTGACTCACTTTCTATTATTTTACCTTATTTTTGGGCGGACTACCCTTTGACTTGACTCATTACAACTCACACTCTGCACACTTCGCGGAGCCCTTACAATACCAATCTCCCAAAATTATGGGCTTTAAGCCCTAAAATCATTTCGTGGGGGACCTGCTGCCCAATAGGCCCCCAACACAAACATTGTGACTCGTCTTGAGTCACTTGGCCAGTGTGGCAATCTTCACTCAGAGTCCATCCAACAACCTCTGCACTTCGCGGATGTGGGCCACACATTCCTCCGCTGTCTATTGTATCAATTGTGCGCAACGCTCTGATGCATTGTTGTCAGAGGCGTCCACTTTCCTTTTCACATATGTGTCCTGCATCTGGGCCAGCTTGCTTTCGATCATTGCAGTGACCGTGAATGCTTCCTCGAGCCAAGGCTGGATGCATGCTTTAAGCCCTGCTTCTTTCTGTCATGCGGTGTCCACCCGTCCTTTCAGACCCTGGACCTCCTTGATCTTGGCCAATTGCTGGGTGAAGGCGACTGTTTGCATGGTTCCCCGAGCATCGTCATAAGCCTTCTCCAATTCCTGCGCTTCTGTCTCTAACTGTTGTAGCGTTGGGTCCTCCTGGAGTGAGGTGAGAATTAAGAGGGACTGGTCCAACAAGCTAGTGCAGTCTTGTACAACTTGCTCTATCTCTTTCAACCTCGATTGAATGGCTTGGTGGCACTGCTCTTTGACTTTCGGGGGTGTAGAGGACTATGACTTCAGTCCTAGCTTTGTTATCTGCAAGTTCAATCCAACTGAACCCTCGTAGCCTCCTCCTGGGTCCTGTGGACCCTAACTACCAGTTGGCGAATATTTTCTGCAGTGGGGAGTGCTCTTGGTACAGCCAGCTCCGCAATGCTGCTACATGCTTCCTCCACTACCTGTTCTAATCCCTGGTTTTAGGAAACCATGCTATCGCACTGCAGGCTGAGCTATTCCAAATTTACCTCCTGCTCACTGAAGACTTGGAGAGTGCGACCCTCCCTAGAATGAAGCTTAGTAGTTACCCCATCCCGCAGCTCGTATAGGGTTTCTCTGGGAAGGGCGACCAAATTCAACCCCCAACCCCTCTTGTTACCTTCTGCTGCTGCTAAAACGACTCCTTCTGGTAACATCAAAGCGTTCTTTGTGCATGCACGCAACATCTGTTCAGCCTCGGTTATACCTTCTGCAAGGTGCGGTGTCATCATTCCTGGTGGTCGCACCTATAATGCCTGCAACTACGCTCTGAGCACCCCCAACACAATTTTCTACTCCATCATTAGCTCTACCAAAGCATCCTTGTCAATAAGGGTTCCTCCCATGGTCTTTGTTGTCTTTGTCCTTTTGCGCGCGGGAGGTTGCTCCTCGACACGCGACCTCTTGAGGTGGGCCACGTTTGTTGTAAGGTCCATGCATTCCTGTGTCTCTGCCTCCCCCTCTATATCTTGCTCCATGAACATTTCCTGGCCTTCCTTAGCCTCCTCAATAGGCATGGTTATGGCTTGTGTCATTTGCTCTAGTGCTGCTACCTCAGCCGACGTTTGTTGCATGGTCGCTTCCTGTTCTTGACGCTTTCTCTCTGCTAGCTTCAGGATGCACAGCTTGGTCTCCTTCTTCTTCTCCTGTGCCACAATCTTTTGCAATTCCGCCAAGTCCAAGGCATTCCACTCCAGAGACCATGACGCCATTACTTTGAAGATTGCATCATTTGTGGTAACGAACGACAACTTTTCCCATGCTGGGGTTGGATCCTTGCGTGCCTGGATATACAAGTTATGCATATCCACCTTGAATTCTACCACACTCTGTAAAGTGTTATATACTATTGGGGACAAGCGCAGCCTATAGTTGATTTGCATTCATAAACTAGCCTCTACAAATGTCCAAAATACCTTTATCTCCTAGATCCTTGCCGCGTCTTTTGTTGCCTAGAGCAAGGTATACCTCACGGCCTTGGGATGTTCCATTCCATGGCGGGAAACTGGCTGTCTATTGGCAGCTCCTCGGCAACCAATAGGATGGATAAGAGCACCCACACGTAGTGGAAGGTATTACCCTAGTCCTGCGCTTCCCTACAATTCGTAAAACATTCATCACAAAGAAACTGCACTCAACTGAACTGGACCCCTTCTGCACAGTGCTCCACCAAAGCAATTACAGATGTTGGCACTTCGTCTGCATGACATTTCATCATAAGCTTGTTGGCCAGTAGCTAGGTGGCAACACACACCCCTTGGTGCTTGATAGTTGCTATTACATATCCTCGCTGCCTTTTCTCTAGCTTATATTTGGCCTTCATAGCTTCCGCGAGGCCCAAGTCCCTACTTTTTCTATCGATGTCTGTGGGATTTCTTTCTTTAATCGGAAACCGCCAAATTCGGTGAATTAAGTTAGTTGTGATGGGAAACGACTCTTGCAGCCACAGATACCCGTCATGTACTAGACACAGTAGTTGCCGAATGAGAAATATTGTGATAGGTGCGCGGTGGTAGTGGGGTATCCACCACAGATGGAGTAACCCTGCCTTCTCCACACCTCACAACCATTTCTGTTGTAGTAGTTTTTCCACGGCCAACTGTGGGAACTTCTCACTATCCACGAGGTCCCAATCTTCGAATTTTATATTCGGTACCCGTCCTAGCTGTGGACCATCAAACCTTATATCATCCGGAAGAAGCGAGGTGTGGATTGCACTCTTTGTGACCTCCAGGTCCTTCGGTATCTTGGTTGTCCCTTTCCATGGGGGAAGGTAGGGGTGTAACTCTATCGTTGAAGGTGCATGGGAGACATTTTCTGCCTCATCATCCTGTGCCTCAATTTGGGCTAGATCTTCCTCCTCCTCTGTTTCAATGGCGACAACTTTTCCCTTCTCTGTCATCGATACTTTACTAACTCTTAGGTGCTATGGTGATACCCGGACTGGCCCCATTGGCTATTTGTTTTTCTATGTTCGCAGTGTGCATGGGGAATTTGGTACCTCTGGTGCACCTACTGCCTCTCCAGGCTCCTCCTGGGTCACCCGGAGTTTTGGGCTAACTCCCATAACTCGCACTCTGGTTCTCGACATTGTGTTTATATTAGATTCGGTCGGTTGCGTACTCACAAGTGGTAGGGTAGCTTGGGCCTCGCTGCTCTGTACTAACTCAATTCTCAAACGCCCTAGAGTTGCTTCGAAATTATCCTACGGAATTTTATAGTAACATTCAGATTTGAATTCAGATATTCCCTCCATTTCTGAGTCATTAGTACCTACTTGGTGGTAGATTTCCCTGAATCTAGCTCGTAATTCATGTCTTAATGGCCCACCGCCCGCTCCTTTCTGCATTAAATTAGCCTTCTTGTCATGAACAGTGTCGTCAACGGTCACCCCCAGCCTATATGTGCAGCAGTGCATCCCCTTAAGCATGACCACGAGCCTTGTGATAGAGAGCCCTACGTGGAACCTCCTTTCCGTGCAGATTTCTTGCAGCCTTGTTTATAGTCCCGCACCTTCTTTCAACTGCCTGGAGTTCTGAGACTGTGCCTTCTACAGATAGTCAGGTAGTTGCACCCCTAGTGCGAGACTATGCTTTTCCTGCTAGCCTGGGTTGCGGGCACCTTTCACATGCCTTTGTGTCCTATTCCTCTTTATATAATACCTTCCCTTGTTTAGTAAGGTGTGGTTGGAGCCATGATAGCAGGGTCACAACTCTTTCTAATGCAGTAGTAGGGCTGGCCAAACTCGGTCTCATCATACTTAGCTTCTCGTAGCCCACTTGCGCGACTTCAGTTTCCAGTTTGCAGATTTCTTCATCTAATGTCATACTTCTCTTCCTCAGCCATGCCCACTCATCATCGATTTCATGAAGTTCCATGCTTCCTCGTCAAAGGTCTTCTTGCAACTACATAATTCCTTTACCCAGGTCCTCTCGTCCTGTTCCTACTGCGGGAGCCATGGTTCGGGGATTCTTCTCTGTCCTCTTGGTCCCTTCTCTTCTTGTCACTATTGGTATCATTTCCACACTCCAGTTTTTTCTTATGGTCCTATAGGCCCATCGATCCATGACCATGCGTAGGTCCCAATTCGTTCGTCCCACCTGGTAAACTTTCTTCATGATCCCGCATAGCCTTGTTAATGCTCCGCCGTGGGGTATTTGCGATGTGCGTCATTCTTTTTGTTGCCACGTCAGGTCCTGATTTTTTTATCCTGAGCCTGGGTTGTGCTTGCCCAACCTGCACCCATCAACACAGGTGGGTGCACAAACTACTTTTCCCTGGCTGCCTGGCTCATTTTGGATCCTAGAGACTTCCAAACCGTAAGTGCATCCTTCTTATGCATTCGCGCCATCTCCCAATATTCTTCTGGTGCGTCTTCCACCATTGTGCGGGTGTCGCGCGGAACGCCCAGTCCATCACATCGTACCGCTGTTGTTTTGGTACTGACCTTCCAAATTTTTATAAGAGTTCATTCCCACCTGTGTCCCCATCATATGTTGGCAGTTCCCTAGCTTCGGTCGTTACGTACCATAGTGATCTAATCATCGTGTTGCAATTTAGCGTTGAGACTTTGTGCAACCGGTTCCGCCAGTGTTCTATTACTTCATCTGAATCCGAAGTACATGAATTGTCGCGCTCCCATGAGATTCTCCCATATTCAGTCGTGTTTACCCTATCCTAGACTTGTGCCATTATCTGGTCAATGCAGTCCAGCTCATCATCGCTGTCATCTTTGCACACAGGTTCAGTGTAGTGCACTCCTTCAGCTAGATCGAGCGAAACTACTAAGCGTAGATACTTTTTCTCGAAAGTCATTTTTCGATTCTTTAGGTTGATGAATCCATTCATATCAGTAGCCCAATCTATCCCTAATAACGTAGGGTAAGGTTTACTATCATCCATAATCTCTATTACCTCAAAGTTTATCTACGCGCTCACACCTTCAATATCCACTGTTACCCCTTGTAGTCTTCCCATGGGCACAATCTTTTGTTGGTTCGCCATATGTAATTCAATAGGAGGTCACTGTAACATGGGCCAGCCCATTCGTTCCCAAGTATATTTTGGTAACACGTTCGTGTTCGAACCCAGGTCGAGGACTACCTGATCCATCTCATATTCGCCAATTTGCACCATCAACTGCATTTCGCCCCAGTGCGCAAAACATGCTTCCCCATCTTTCGAACTACGCACGATTCCCCTGATCCTGCACACCTAGTGATTAGCTCATGGATTCCTTTAACTACCTTATAGTCTCGTAGCAGCTTCATGCATGTCTCTAAAAAGGTAGTAAGCATAAATGGATCCATTCTCGGTTCTGGTTGATCCTTACTACCTGAAGGAGAGGCTTCCTTGAAGCTCTTTTTAGCTTCCATAACCATTTCCTTTGCGCATTCCGAGTCAAGCTTAAATTCCTTTGTAGGGGCCTCATGAACCCATGTATTGTCCTTGGGTTTATTTCCCTTATCTTCCCTTATAGTCGCACCACTTCTAAGCACCATATTCACGTTGGGGTCTTCTTTGCGTGGTTCAAACCTCATCATTTGGATATTTTGAGTTGGAGTAGGTTGTAGTACCCCTTTCTTTCACATCTGTGTGATCAACGTCGGACAATCTACTACTTCATGATCAAACTGATAACAATACAGACAACATATTCTAGTTGGATTCATACAATTGCACGCGTAGTGCCCGGGTCCTCCGCAATTGTAGCAGATTAACTACCCTCACCCTCGTCTAGGTCCCATTCCTCCTCATCCTCGACCGTGCCCTTGAAATCCCCCCGCACAATTGCTGCAGCTGGATCGAGGCATCATGTTTCTATCTGCATTCGATAAGTTGGAGTCCTATCCATCATTAGCTCATAGCTCCGACATGTCCGCTCACCATGACCCATTGTTCTACAGAAATTACAGTACAGTTGTTGAGGAGTCTGAGTATACTTCTGCAACAGGTGACAGTTGTCCGTTGTGTGCTTTCCTCCCACCTGACAAATTGCACACTAGAGTGTAGGGGACACACTCAGCCCTGCTTGTGCCTCTAGTCTCAACGACATCAGTCCCCCTCCCGCCAAATAGTTCGTGAATACAAGACAATGATCCTTGTCTTGACCCTGGCCTTTACATTTTATACACCACACTTCTTCACGCGCCTCTGGCTGGGGTGCCCTATCTTGCTTCAAAATTTGCATCTCCAAGCACAGGTGTTGCACGTGGATTTGTTGGACTCCCAACCCCAGATCCTGTATCGGTGTTTTGTGCAACCTCATCGCCATTTCTAATGCCTCTACCTAGGTTGAGATCTTCTATTGTGACAGTGCCGTGCTCAGGTGTGGTTTCAAAGATGCCACAAACCATGCACGGTGTTGTGCATCTGTCAGTGTCATATTAGCCTCATGGATCATACTTTTCAGCCTCTGATCTAGATCCCAGGGGGTTTTTCCTGGAAGCATCGTGATTTCCTTGAACCGATGATTGAATGCGTCTTTGATTTCAGACGGCTAAATTCTCTATTCAATGCAATCTAGATCTCCGTTATTCTGGCATTCGGGTGATCATTCGAGTGCTTGATATACCATGTTAGCATGTGATCCTATAGTGCACTTACCAATGTGGCCTTCTTAATGTTATCATCCGTAACCCCGTTCGCTTGCCACACTACTCTTGCTACGAACGAAAACTGATCTGGATCTTCGTTCCCTACTACTCCTACTGTTGGTTTAGTGGAGGTGGTGTGGGTGAATATGGAGGTGAAGAAGGTGACAGGAGTGGTGGCGTTAGCAGGGATGATAATTGTGGAACACGTTGCTTGATCAAACTGACTGCACTCCTCGGAGAAACCCAAGCGTGCTCTTCCTCGCTTGCTCGCGAAGGTGAAATTAAAGGGTTGTTTCCTAACCCTTCGATCCCCTTGTAGACCTTTCCACTCCATGTCGTTCCACTCATTTATGTATTCGCATCACCTATTTTTCACATAACAACATCTTAATCTAGGTATTCAAAGACTTGATGTACTTACCTCGCGGTCCCTAAAGAAAACATCTTTCTGATTCGTTGTAGCTGACAGTTGTGTCTATCGCAAATTTAGTGATAAACCCTCCCATTATCCGATCCAGCGAGTGGTCTATGGCCCACGCGATATTATCTTTTGATTCCTCTAGTCTGCGCACCAACTCTGGAGTCCACACTATTGGTTGATTGAGCTTGCACCTTCCCTGGTTCTCTGCTAGCCTCGCGATCCAATTGTACAGTACCGAAGAGAAGGTCGCAAAGAAGATCTTGTGGATTTCTATATATATATGAAGCAATCCAACCACCTCTTCTCGGATATCTACGGTGTTTTGTTTTCCTGTATCAAGAACACGTGCAGCTTCTGATCCAACCAATCTGCAATTTCTTTCTTCATAGGGTTCTAGTGTTCCGACATCAAACATCCCTTAGGCAGATCCCGGTCTTGGCAACAAAACCATTTGTTGGCTTATTGGGGCCTGACCTAGGTTCAAAAATGTTTAGCCAAACAAATCCCGACACTACTGGCGCTTTCAGAAACATTCCGTGGAGCGCGAACTAAGGTCTCACCCGAGGTAATATGGGAGGGTGCTGGAACCAAGTTTCCGCACCCTAGGGATGTGATCCGAAATTGGATCCTTAAACTCTCTTAAAGCTACCTGAACTCTGTAAAAGCTCATACTGGAGTTTAAAGTCTTGTGGATGTTCAAGCCTATTAGAAATAACCTCTGAACAATGACAATTTGTAGCCAACACAGAGCAATGAGGACCTTCGGTCAAACCATGCTGACTGAGGCCCATGGAGATCACGCAGTGGCGCAAACTAGCAATTGGGAAATCCAGATCAAGAAACGAAGGTTGTTTCTGATGCGCAATTAGCGCAAAGGCGATTTTCACGAAAACACCCCTCGAAATGGAAAAGCCCCGAGCACTTGGTCACAAGGGAAGCCAAAGAACCGTGGGGAAAGTGCTAAAGCAACAGGCATGTCCTGCGCTCCAAAACCGGCGGAATATCAGAAGCGTTTTGGGCAGTAAGTAAAATTGTCAGAGGACCCAACGATGCCATACGGTGATTGACGCATGTCCAGCGGATGAGAGAGAAAACCACTCTTATCACGAGCTAATGTCTGAGCAAGTCAACTGCGTGATAAGAGCGATAACCGTAGGATCTGGAGGCCCTAGAACTAACGACAGAGATTGCGCCCGATAGGAAACCAGATTCGACGGAGAAAATAAGCTTTGGCACATAATGGTTGAAGTCCGATTGGACCACTGAGTTGGCGGATGAATCATTTCACAGAGTAATCGAAGTAACGAACCATTTGAAGAAGAGTTGGCTCAGCTCGTGAGGAGAAAAGTGGTCGCCTCTCTGTGAAGCGTTACAGTGATGATGATGCAGAGCAGGGAATTCCAGCACAGAGGTAGGCAATCTGAAGAGTCGGGATAGGAAACTAATAGTCGGGGAATGGAATGGTTCTGAGAGCCATGAACAGATGGAGAGTAAAAGGGGAGAAAAAGGGAGTAGACCTGGAAGTAGGGAAGCCAAAGTAAGAGCTCACTATACTAGGCAAAAAAAAGAGTGAATAGTGAGAAGATGCTGAATGCGCAAAGAGTCTAGGGAGTCACTCGGAGGTTGAGTAGAAAAGCCAGAGAGCTCAATTGGTAGCAGCATATTGTCGTTGGAGTCGCTTGGAGGTCAAGCAATTCATAGAGGCATGCAAAGGCCGAGAGAAAGAGCTTAGGAAAGCCAGAGTAGAGAGCCACAAGCCATAGCCAAAGCCAAGAGCCAGTGCGAGCGCCAGAAGTGACAGCTAAGAGCCAAAACTGGAGCCAGAGCCACAGAGCCAGAGCTAGAGTCAGAGCCACAGCTAGATTGAGAGCCAGAGCCAGAGCCAAGAGCCAAAGCTAGAAAACCAAATAGCTCCAAGAGCCAGGGGATAAGATGGTGTTCTGATCTCAATGTTTCTGTATAAAACATTGGAGTTAAGTGTAGGAACTTGTAAAAGAACTATTGCCATAATCCGAGAGAGCCTAATCGAGTTGATTAGAGCTCAAGGAGATGTAGCCCAGGATATCAGGGTGAACTCCATATTATACTGTTGTCTTATGTGTTTGTTTTTATTGCTGCTTTAACTACTGTTATATGCATTTATAGATCAGTTTAAGTACGTTCCCATATTAGCACAAACAACATATTTTAAAGTAAATAATTAACTGACAACAAATACAAGCATACACCCATATTGTCAAGCATTTCTTATTTCCGCATTGGTTAATCAAATAGACTTGGGAAAATTTAAAGCTTTGGAAGTGGGAGAGGTTCTTGTAAGTTAGACAAGAAGCTTAAGATCCCCATTTTCAGATATGATGGTATTAGAGCTTAAGATTGATTAACCCCTGGTTCAAAGAAGGTTGTATCAGAATGCTTGATTAACAGGGCAAAGATTGCTTGTCTGAAGGGTGTTTTGGACAGTCAAGGATTGATTGCCTCATCGATTGTATGCTTGGTTGCAGACTGACTATTGTTTAAGTTTGTGGAGGTGAAGGGAAAGCTATTGATATCTCAGTCTAGGAAGGACAAGAAGGAAGAAGAGCTAAAGACATTCTTCTATCCCAAAGTACCTCAAAGCAACCCTTGAAGCACAAGACGTTTGTTGCAAAAGGTTGCTGAATAAGCTCCTTATTAATCTTGTTTGAAGTTCTTTTATGCATTTTGAAAATGACAACTTCTACAAGTGAGTTCTCAAATTCTACTTGCTCCTGAAGTTCCTTTAATGGAGACATGAAGAAAGACTTGTCCACCATGATGGATATGGTGAGAGAAATGTATGAGGAGAGGAGGAAGAGAAGCAGATGCTTTCTGACAAATTGCAGGAAATTTGAGAGGCAACTTCATATTGCAAGTATGAACCTAAAAAGGATGCATGAGTTGGAGTCACAACTCTTTGTTGCCAAAGAAGCCTTGGCCAAGTATCAGCTTGAAGAAGAGGTAAATCATTCCTATTTGTCTTCAAATTCTTCTAAGAATGCTTATATTGGTTCTTTTGAAAAACATACCAGAGGCATAGGTTCCAAGCTAATGTCAAAGATGGGCTATGAAGGAAAAGGATTGGGCAAACATGCACAAGGTATTGTTGAGCCAATAATGGTTGAGGAAAGGCCTAAGTATTTGGGTCTTGGCTATGGACAGTCTTATGGAGAGAGTTTCAAAGCTACCAAGAAGGCCATTGAAACAGTTCCAAAAAGGAGTTTCATTGCAAGTCCTCTCCCTCAAAAGTGTGAGGATTGTGTTAAGGAGGAATGCAATAGCTCGAAACATCATTTGCATCATGCAGGTGTTCAGAAGCACATACTTGAACCAGAGGGTTGTGGAAACTGTGATAGCCTTAAAGAAAGTAATGGTGTTCCAAAGGGAGCTACTTCTTCATTTTTCTCACCTCCTCATGAAGGCAATGAAGGTTAATTATGCAGGTATAAATCTAGTTCTAAACACATTCCTTTTTATTTTGTAAAGTGTGAAAAAAGAATTGCATGTTCCTTTTGTGGTTTGGATAACCATTATGTTTCTAGATGTTGGAAGTGGATGGCCACATATAGGAAAATTTTGAAGGAAAAGAAGAAAGCAGCCAAAGGTCCACAGGACAAGGTAAATCATGCTGTCAAAAGGATGCACGTGTGTTGCACTTACTGCCATAAGCAAGGGCATCTTGCTAAAAGGTGTTGGACTTTGAATCCAGTGCTGCTTCCACCAAAGTTGAAGGAGAAGATGGAAAAAGAAAATGGTAGGGATGGAAATAAAGATTCCAAGATTGATGTGGTTTAGGATGATTCACATATTGATGTTGATGTGCAAACAAAGGAGGGACCTTTGAAATAGATTGGTAAGAAATGGATAGAATTCTTATCCAATTAAGGTTGCATGTCTAGTGATGCATCTGTTTGCATTTCTTTGTGGAATAAATGCAAGTTGCAGGATCTTACCAAATGGTAAATAGAAATAAGTTGAGTAGGAAACTCACTTTATAGCTGCAACAATATGCTCATTTTAGCTTCGAAAGTACAGTGTACTTAAGCAAAAGTTGAAAGATGGAATGCATGCCTGAGCATGAGATGCTGGCTTGGGAGAAGTTAACTTGGCTTCCTAAAATGGAGATAAGGATGAAGTGTTTCATCTTTTGGAAAAGAGTCTTAAAGGTCTTTTTCCTACATGCTCGACTTGAAGGGTCGTTTGTTGTAAAGGCATGTTTTATTGGCTTGTCATTTGTATGCAGATGTAAGACATGGGAGGGTTCACAAGATGTGAAATCTGTTTCTTTGTTGAAGCAAGAGTTAGCCCATGCAATTGTTGCCTGTATGCCTGTTGTTGCTAACAATTGTTGTTGGCAACTTTTCAAACAGGTGCAAATGAAAGTTTTGTGGAGTAGATGTACTTCACATTTGTTTGAGCCACCTTGGATCAAGGATCAAGGCAAAGAAGCTCAAACTACCTTCTGTAAACTTCATAGTAGAAGTTCTGCATGAAGTCAAGGAGGAAAGCCCTTTTTCCCGAGACGACCAACCCATCCAAGAAGGGAAGTGGTTCGATATTTTGGCTCAGAGGCACTATGCAAAGGCAAGTGTAGGGAGGTTGAAAGAAGAGGGTGTTGTTACTCTCACTTACTGATCAGATCAGTATATCAGTCTTTTGGTGAACCAAAAGTTCTTTTAGTGGGAAGGCGTGATCCAAAATCTGATCCTTAAACTCTCTTAAAGCTACTCGAACTCTGTAAAAGCTCATACCAGAGTTTAAAGTCTTGTGGATGTTGAAGCCTATCAGAAATAACCTCTGAACAATGACAATTTGCAGCCAACATGGAGCAATGAGGACCTTCAGTCAAATCATGCTGACTGAGGTCCATGGAGATCGTGTAGTGGCACAAACTAGCAATTGGGAAATCTAGATCAGGAAATGGAGGTTGTTTCTGATGCGCGATTAGTGTATCACTGGGCAAAACCCCTCGAAATGGAAAAGCCCTAAGCGCTCAGTGACAAGGGAAGCCAGAGAACTGTGGGAAAAGTGCTAAAGCAACAGGTGGGTCACGCGCTCCAAAACTAGCGGAATATCAAAAGCATTTTTGGCAGTAAGCAGAATTTTCATAGGACCCAACGATGCCATAAGGTGATTGATGCATGTCTGGTGAATGAGAGAGAAAACAACTCTCATCGCGGGCTAACATCCGAGCAAGTCAACCACATGATAAGAGCGATAATCGTAGGATCCGAAGGCCCTAGATCTAACATTGGAGATTGCGCCTGATGGGAAATTGGATTCGATGGAGAAAATAAGCTTCGGCATATAAAAGTTGAAGTCCGATTGGACCGCTGAGTTGGAGGATGAATCATTTCACAGAGTAACCAAAGTAACGAACCGTTTGAGGAAGAGATAGCTCAACTCGTGAGGAGACAAGTGGCCACCTCTCTGTGAAGCGTTACAGTGACGATGACGTAAAGTAGGGAATTCCAGCACAAAGGCAGGCAATCCAAAGAGTTGGGAGAGGAAATGGACAGTTAGGGAACGAAATGGTTCTAAGAGCCACGAATAGACAGAGAGTAAAAGGGGAGAAAAAGGGAGCATACCTAGAAGCAAGGAAGCCAGAGTAAGAGCTCACTGTAATAGGCAAAAAAAGGAGCAAACCGCGAGAAGACGCTGAATGCGCAGAGAGTCTGGGGAGTCACTCGGAGGTCGAGTGGAAAAGTCGGAGAGCTCAATTGACAAC
Organism: Pinus taeda; assembly: GCA_000404065.3. NCBI lineage: Eukaryota > Viridiplantae > Streptophyta > Pinopsida > Pinales > Pinaceae > Pinus > Pinus taeda. The sequence continues at coordinate 31,636 of APFE030191564.1, forward strand.
AACATATTATTGTTGGAGTTGCTTGGAGGTCGAGCGATTCACAGAGGCATGCAAAGGCCGAGCGAAAGAGCTTAGGAAAGCCAAAGCAGAAAGCTGCAAGCCACAGCCAGATCCAAGAGCTAGAGTAAGCACCAAAAGCGAGAGCTGAGAGCTAGAACCATAGCCAGAGCCACAGAGCCAGAGCTAGAAAGCCGAATAGCTCCAAGAGCCAGGGGATAAGATGGTGTTCTGAGCCCAATGTTCCTGTATAAAACATTGGAGTTAAGTGTAGGCACTTGTAAAAGAACTATTGCCATAATCCTAGAGAGCCTAATCAAGTTGATTAGAGCTCAAGGAGGTGTAGCCTAGGATATCGAGGTGAACTCCATATTATAATGTTGTCTTATGTGTTTGTTTTTATTGCTGCTTTAACTACTGTTATATACATTTATATATCAGTTTAAGTTCCTTCCCATATCAGCAAAAACAACATATTTTAAAGTAAATAATCACCTTAAAAAAAATACAAGCATACACCCATATTGTCAAGCATTTCTTATTTCCGAATTGGTTAATCAAATAAACTTGGGAAAATTTAAAGCTTTGGAAGTGGGAGAGGTTCTTGTAAGTTAGACAAGAAGCCTAAGAGCTCCATTTTCAGATCAAGATGTCTTGATGAGGTCTGGAAGTTCGCAAACTAATCCTACGTCCAGAGTACTTTGCTTCACTCTGCTTGGAGGACAAGCGCGAGTGGAAATTACCTTTTATGTGCTTAATATTATTATAGATCTTGAATTGAATTAAGAAGGCATAATACTTTCGGTTACCATTTAACATAAACAGACATGTGCCTATCATAAACCATAAACAGATGCATAAACCAGAATATAGAAATATATAGGCAATATTCCAAAACCAACTTATCTTTATTAATGCCTTTTTCCAGTTACAATCCAATTCCTACCTTGCGCACACAGCTGTAGGGGTCCACGCACACAACTGCGGACTCTATTGGGCCTCCGCGCACACAACTACGGAGCCTCTATCTTCTACTACAACCCTCGACTCAGACTTATAGACTTAGAGCGAATATCGTTGTTAGCAACCCATACACTTTAGATCTCTTCCAAACCTCCAAAAAACTTATCTTCTACACCTAGAGCCTTGCTCTATTTATACATTCTCATGGTCCGCGGACCATGGGCAGACCAACTCACTTTTTATTATTTTACCCTATTTTTGGGCAGACTACCCTTTGACTTGACTCATTACAACTCACGCTCCGCGCACTTCGCGGAGCCTTTACAATACCAATATCCCAACATTGTGGGCTTTAAGCCCTAAAACCATTACATAGGGGACCCGCTACCCAACATAAACTTAATTGTAGTACTTGGAACTAATAACAAATTTGTGCACACATAATCAAATTAGTGTACACGTACATGTTTGTGTTGGTTTACTACCCTGCGCACACAGCTGTAGGGGTCCACGCACACAACTGCGGACTCTGTTGGGCCTCCGCGCACACAACTACGGAGCCTCTATCTTCTACTACAACCCTCGACTCAGACTTATAGACTTAGTGCGAATATCGCTGTTAGCAACCCATACACTTTAGATCTCTTCCAAACCTTCAAAAAAACTATCTTCTACACCTAGAGCCTTGCTCTATTTATACATTCTCATGGTCCGCGGACCATGGGCAGACCAACTCACTTTTTATTATTTTACCCTATTTTTGGGCAGACTACCCTTTGACTTGACTCATTACAACTCACTCTCCGCACACTTCGTGAAGCCTTTACAATACCAATATCCCAAAATTGTGGGCTTTAAGCCCTAAAACCATTACACAGGGGACCCGCTGCCCAACAGAAACTTAATTGTAGTACTTGGAACTAATAACAAATTTGTGCACACATAATCAAATTAGTGTACACGTACATGTTTGTGTTGGTTTAGATTGGATTTCAATATGGAGAAAGAGTATATAGGATTTGTTCATTGGATCAAGACAATCTTGTAGCTCCAAGGAAAGCCTCTTTTAAAGTGAAAATTTTGACTGAAAAATTTGCACACAACAAATCTGTAAACCTA
>APFE030191564.1:34535-55783 GCA_000404065.3 Pinus taeda
TTAATTTATTTTTTTAACTGAAACGGGTGTAAGATTTTGTTTATTTGAATAAGAGAGATGGGGTCTTTGCCGAGGCAGCCCCGATTACAAAGAAAGCAGCCAACATATTCTGCTTGTGAGTTAGAGACTTTTCATGGAATTTGGTAGAAGTTTTCATCATTGATAAACAACTGTCCTTTCATGAGGGGGCATCCTTTGTTTGCCATTTGGTCAGCTTCACCATTCAAGTTTCTAAGGATGTGATAGAATTTATAGGAGGTGAAGTCTTGGATGATTCTTTTCAGTCTTCCCAGAAGTTTATTGAGGCTTGCATTGTTGAAAAGATCTTCGGCATTTAATTTTTTGATGAGGATTTCTGAGTCACCGAAGACTTGGAGGTCTTTAACTCCCTTTTCTCTTGCTATTAGACAGGCTTTGAGGAGTCCATAGATCTCTGCCTGATTATTGGATTTCTGGCCTAGTCCCCAATAGAAGTTGTCTCTTGTGGTTCCATCCAATGAGTAAATGACCCCTCCAGCACCGACGTTCCCGGGATTTCCTTTGGAGGCTCCGTAAAAAAAGATGGTGGTGAGTTTTTTGGATTTCCACCAATTTGTGAAACTTTCCTCAGTTTCTCTTATTCTCGACTTCGGATTAACTGTTTGAGGGACGAGATGAAACTTACGAGGAGAAGGCTCAAGCGGGCGAAGCCAACTTCTTTCTTCAGGGAGGAGCAGTGGATCTTCTTTATGAAACTATTGTTGGGCTGCTTCCAAGAGTAATGCTTTAGCTTTGGCTGCAACTTGAAGAGGAGTGTATCTATTTCCATTGAAAATTTGATCATTACGAGCCAACCATATCTGCCAACAAACGAATTTTGGAATTGCTGTCCAATTTTTTTCCAGAAGGATTTGGTGGGGATACTGAGCGGGTAGTTATTGATCCAGGAGGCAAACAGTTCAGCTACTGTATTATGGGGGAAGGCTGGAATCTGCAAGTCCAGAAGAGCGAGCTCCCATGCTTCCTTGGCAAATTTGCACTCAAGGAATAAGTGCTGGGCTGTTTCAGAGTGGCTTCTGCATAACTCGCACCTGTGAGGACCTGCAATATTCCTTTTCTCTAGATTGTCTCCAGTGAGAAGTTTGTTGTGCACCAACGTCTAGAAGAAGAAGTTCACTTTGGGAAGGGATAGGTTGTCCCAAACTGACTTCCAGAAGGCCGGTGCATGACCGCTGTTTCTTGAACTCTGTAGTGCTTTATATCCTGCTGCTGTGGTATATGTTCCAGTCGTTCCCCAAGCCCAATTATCTCTTATGTGGCGATGATCTGGAGAGGATCCTTCCAGCAATTCAATAAGACGGTTTTTTTGTGGTATTAGCCAATCTGGGATACCATTGAGATCCCAACTGGCCCATTCAGCTCTGCTGTCCCATATCGAAATATCATAGAGTCTGGTTTTGCCTGCGCGCAGCAAACACTCTCTGATATCTGCTATATCCTCATTTTCTTCCAATGGGTTACTCCCCATTATTCTATCATGCCGCATGTTGATTCGATTGCCATTTCTAGGCACTCTGTACAGGTATTGGTTAAATAATTTGCTGCTTTTACAACACAGCTTCCATATCTGCGTGCTGTTGGCAGAGGAATCGAATTACAAGCTTCTGTATGTAGAATTTCGGGCGTATTTGGACATCAACGTGGTGCTGTTCTGATGCTTGGGTTCATGGACCATTTTCTAGAGTAATTTCCCACCCAAAGCCAAGTTTACGAGAGAGGGATCTTGGATTTGAAGCCCCCCCTCTGCTGTTGGACGTCTGACCATTTCCCAGCTTACTAGGTGGATTTTTTTTTCATTCCCTCTCCCGCCTTGCCATAAGAAATCCCTTAACAATTTTGAAATCTGCTCCGTGATGTTCCTAGGGGCCAACAAGAAGGCGGCTTGATAGATTGGGAACGCAGATAGCTGGGTCTTGATTAAGATGGTTTTCCCTCCTTTGGTTAGCCAGTAGCCTCCCATCCCTTCTATCTTTGATTTAATTTTACATATTATTTCTGTCCAGAGCGTTCTCCTGTTGGCACCATTGATTATTGGAAGGCCGAGATATTTAATTCGGTCCCAGATAGCATGACCCCTAAATCCCATGACTGCCGCAATGCTGTTGGTCTCTTGTTGACCTATGTTCCAACTATAAATTTCACTCTTTCTTTCGTTGATGAGAGCACCTGTGACCCTGCAATAGCTTTTCAAGACTAAGTCGAATCCTTTGGCGATTCTGGAGGACGCACCTCCGAGGAGAAGAGAGTCATCAACAAAGAGAGTATGGTTCTGGGGTATTGCATTTGAGGAGGATTTGAGACTAGGGAGAGTGCCAAGTATTCTCTCAGCAGAGAGTTTTCTACTAAGGGAATCTGCCATTAAAATGTATAGGAAAGGGGAGAGGGGGCAACCCTGCCTGATGCCTCTCCGGGCTTGAAAGAAATTAGAGGGGCGTCCATTGACTAGGGGGGCGATCCAGGGATTATTTATGAAAGCATTAATAAGCTGAACAAAATGAGGCGAGAAACCAAAGGTGAGGAGTACCTTAATGAGAAAAGAGCGATTGACTCTATCAAACACATTTTCCATGTCTAATTTAATCAATATACCTTTCTCATTTCGCTTCATGCTGGTGTGGATTGTCTCTTGGACTTGGATGACATTGTTTAGAGAATCTTCGGCGAAAATCACATAAGAATTCTTTTGTCGACGCGTTTCGAACCAACCAGTGTGGTTCATCGTGTCCTGACGATGAACCACACTGGTTGGTTAGAAACGCATCGACAAAAGAATTCTTATGTGATTTTCACCGAAGATTCTCTAAACAATGTTTTGGATGACATTGTCGAGAATGTGTGTGCCCTCCACGAAGCCACCTTGAGGACTAGAGATCAACTTCTTGAGCAAGGGCTTGATCCTGCTTGCTAACAATTTTGCCAGAATTTTATAGGATGCATTACAAAGAGATATGGGTCTAAATCTGGCGAATGTTTCTGGATTGGTTTCTTTGGGGATTAATGCTAGATACGTAGAGTTGGTTCCTCCACCGATCTTAGCTTTTCTCATGAACCCCTTTGTCATTTTTTGGAGGTATTTTTTGATGATGTTCCAACAGACTTTGTAGAAGTGTATCGTAAAACCGTCTGGGCTCGACGCCTTATCTGATTCCATGGACCAAATAATTTTTATAATTTCCTCCTCTGTTACTTCTCTGGTGAGGGAAACGTTTTCTTCTGGACTAATTAGATGAAGGATATTGGAGAGGAATTCTGCTATTTCCCCCTCGGAAGCCTGTTCTCCATCACTAAAAAGATTTTTAAAATGGCTGTCTGCAGCAGCTTTGACTTGGGTGAAGCCTTTGCTGACATGGCCCTTTGATGTCCTTATTTCATAGATGTGATTCCTATTCAGCCGAGCTCTATATTATCTGTGGAAGTAGGAGGTGTTCCGATCGCCTGCCTTTAACCACAAACTCCTGGATTTGATTCTCCAGAATTCTTCTTCTTTTTTGAATGATCGATATGTAGCAGCTTGAGCCTTGATTTCTTGTCCCAGAAGTTCAACTGTTATCTCTTTGCTCTCCAATTCTGTTTGTAAAGACTCCAATGTGTAAAATGCCTCTTTCCTTATGCTGATTGGAGTAGGGACTGGTTTCCTTATCCACTCCTTCAGTGCTTGTTTTGTGGCTTTCAGTTTTTGTTCCCAAACAAAGCTTGGGGACCCTGAGAATGACTTGGCCCAAGCTTCTTTAACAGTTTCAAAAAAACCTTCTCTCTCGATCCATAAAGGGCTGAAGCGAAATGGTAGAGGGCCTAAATCTTCTTCATCTTCAAGGAGCAACTGGATCGGCTTGTGGTCAGAAGCTAACTTGGGTAAAATTTTTGTTTTGATTATCTTTTTATCCATAATCAGAGAACCTTGTACCATAAATCGATCCAATCGAGTAGAGATATGTTCAGACCTAGATCTGTTGTTGGACCAGGTATATAGACCTCGAATGGGCTTGAATTCTAATAGGTCCCATTGCTGCGCTAGCTCTTCCACAAAGGCCAGCATGGGGTCTCTGTTGTCAGAGCTGCCCCTTTTCTTTTTTGATTTTAGTACTATATTGAGGTCACCTGCTAGAATTATGATGCTTGGGGTATGCTGATCTAAAAATGCTGAGAGAGAGGTCCAACATTCTCTTTTTTCAGAATAAGTAACAGGAACATAGAGATTAAATAGAGAGAAAGACAACTTACTTGCACATTGTGTAAGCTCCGTGAATATCCAGTGTTGAGTTTCATGAGATTTTTTGAGTAAAAAGGAATCTTCTGACTAGAGGGTTGCCAGCCCTCCGGAGGAGCCCCTTGAATTTACTGCTTTGCCTGCACTTTTCTTCCACTTTGACTTGCTGATGTCTAGAAGCGCTCGGGATTCTATCTTCGTCTCTTGGAGCATGGGAATATCTGTAGATTCAATTTTCAGGAGATCCATGACTGCTTCAGCTTTGGAGGCGTTCCCCAGTCCTTTACAGTTCCAAGAGACGAGCTTCATGATTTACTTGAGAGGGGGCGTAGGGCCTCCCTTTGAAGGCCTTGGTCTTGTGTTTCTTCCAATGGACATTTCTATGGTGGACTGGCTGCCTTGGATTTTGAGTCTCTCAGCTTCCTCTTCCCTTATTTCTTTGCGGGATTTCCTTCCTGCTCTTCTAGAGGGGCGTTCAAAGGCTTCATCCTCTGAAGAATCCGCACTATCTACTGGTTTTTTCCTTGTTACTTCTGCATAAGATGGATTAGAGGGGCTACCTTGCAATGCCTCAGCCTGTGTAGCTTCTCCCCCTTCTTGGTTTAATGGTGGATCTTCTGTGTTTGCCTTTTTATCTTGTGTTGTACCTGCTATGACGGTCTGATCTTTTTCATTGTCGTTCAGGGTTGCATCCATTTCTTGATTGTCAGTCTAGTCTTTTTCAGTGTCATTCTAGGTTGCATCCATTTCTTGGTTGCTCTTGGAACTACTTGGAACCCTGGAGATGTGCCCTTTTCCATTTCCTTTTTTTTGATGAGCAGTCTTTCGAACTTCCGTCCATTGTTCTTCATTTGTTTTGTCTGTTTGGTCTTCTGCTTTTTTCTTGCAATGTTTCGCAAAATGGCTGTTCTCGTGGTAGTGTCTGCATTTGAAAGGGAGTTGTTCATAATCCAGTTCCTGGATGTGAGTCCACCCAGCGACAGAGAGCTTTATTGCTTCAGGCAAACCCTCTTCTAGGTCAACCTCTACACAGATTCGGGCGCATGTGTACTGGTCTTTCCTTGCTGCCTGGTCTATGTATTTTCTGAGTGCATTACCAATGATCTGGAAGGTTTTTTGATTCCAACAATGCAGGGGCAAATGGGGGAGTCGCACCCACACCGGGACAGCGGAGGGGACATCCTGAGAGGGGTCAAAGTCAGGAGACCATTTGTTTAGATACAGACCTTGTGGTCCCATGAAGTAAGGGCCATTTCTGAAGATGAGACTTCTATCTTCCGGGTTCTCAAAGACAAATACGAAGAACCCTTTGCCCACAAAATAGCTCTTGACTTCGTCTTTAATCAGTGGAGACCAGTTTCTTTGGGTCCAGTTCTCAACCGATTTTGGAGAGGGCCAGAGGCCCGTAAACTGTCCTATTAATCCTCTTTCTGTGAGGTTCAGTGCTGCCTTGCATGTTTCTTCTTCCGGAAGGGCAACTGTAGGGATCGATCCAAGTTTCTTGATGAACTTCTGCTGGCTAGTCGTGGGAGGGCGTTTCAGGGTTGCGGCTATTAATGCTTTGAATGCAGAAATCTTCGGTGGTGGGTTGAGAGGAGGGGCAGAGCCCCCGATGGATTCCATGGCATCCGCGGGGCAGCGTTGGCTTGCTCCCAATAGCCCAGGCTTTCCAATCTATCTAGCCGGCGGATTTTACCAATATTCAGTTGCAGAGTCCTCTGTTTCAACGTAAAGGCCGGTTCAGTGTATCAGATACCTCCTTTCTTGCAGCAAGGAAGGCCGGGGCTGGTCTGCGGCCAGAGGCGCAGAGCAATCGACAGCTAGGTCTTCAGTCTTCGACGCTTTCCTCCAACGATCTTCTTCCGTAAATGCTCCATGAGCTACTGAAATATTTTTAGAAAGTATAAGAATTATACAATTTGTGGTACTGAAAGGTATAACATTTTATTTATTATTTTTAGTTACTTTATTTCTCTATAAAATTGATATAAGATTATGATAGTTCATATGGACATTGAAATATTTTATTTATGGTTGACAGTAAGAGTATAACATGTATATTCATTTTTTTTAGCCGACATTTTTTATTTACAATGAAAATTTTGACTAAAAATTTGCACAGAAGTGATTTAATCCCTCTAGAAACCTTATATATACACACACACACACACACACACACACACCATGTGTAATTTTTCATTGTTTAAATTATATTTTTGAATAGTTAAAATGCATTCAATGTCTTCAAAATTTATAGTGAAAAAAATGACTAAAACATATGTCTATGGGCACCGAGTAAATAAAAATTGCAATGCATCTATGCATATAAAATCGCCCAAAGTATCTCCTCCATCTTCATCATGCTAATGAAATTTATTTGAAGTAAATAGTTTCAAATTTATTATTCATTTTCGTAAATTCTCATTTTAATATAACCTTTTTCATTTCAATCTTGAAAGTTTGGATGACAGTTTTTGTTTTGATAATACATATATTTTAAATATATCTAGTTTTTATTTTTTAACAAGATGTCTTCGCATATCCATTCAGTTGTGTTCCAGCTAAATTTTTCAAATGGGCAACACCTTACTATTGCAAGAATAACAACAACTACTTTATCAATTCCTATTAGAAACACAATCGGTAAAATTTAAATAGTTTTAGCTAAATTTGATTTTTAATAGCATTCAATTGTGTTCCAGCTAAAATTTTAAAATGGCCAACACCTTACTATTGCAAGAATAACAACAAATACTTTATCAGTTCCTATTAGAAACACAATCGGTAAAATTTAAACAGTTTTAGCTAAATTTGATTTTTAATAGGGTGTCTTCCAGCAAACAGTCTTCTGGTAGAGTCTTTTAAACTGGGATCACCTTGGTATTCAAATAGTAACAACTACTTTATCATTTCTTCACAGAAACTTAATTTACATAGAGTGTACATTGAAGATAAAGGGTAAGTAACAAAATAAATGTTGGAATTTGGGTTGTATTGATTTTGGATAGTAAGGGATTGGTTTTTTAGATTTTTAAATTTTTCACAGACGATGGGTGGAAGCTGAAAAGCAAGAATCAAACATCATTATTTTAATGGGATTGAAAATTCAAAAAATCTATTATCTAAATAATATTTTAAAATGACAAATATATATCAGAAAATTAATACTTATATATACCAAAAATCCATTAAAACACAGACTTATATGTACCACTGTATGTTGATTCTTGACTTACTAATTCAAATTTCACTACTTTGCAAACAACCTTGTACCACTATTCTCAATCTTGACTTCTTAATTCAAATTCTACAACTCTGCAAGCAACCCTTGTATATGATAATGAGTAAAGATGAAAACTTGGAAGATGGAAAGAACACTATTCAATCTTTAAATAGACATGACAATAAGAGACCTGATTTTTTAAACAAAAATGAATTATTCTTTTATGACCATTTGTTCCAAAAAATGAGGTTCATTTTCTCGAAATTAATCCCAATACCATGAAATATGGGTGAATGAAAGAAAAACACAATTTTTACACTGAATGGGGAGGACAAAATAACTATCATAAATTCTTATTCTTGAAAATTAGGGCGAATGGAAAGTTGTAACTCCTAATTTCAAGGGCTAAATTTAATTTTTTTTATCCTATCCCTTAAAATAAAGTGGGCTAACATCCATACCTAATTTTTTAATAAAATAAATTTGAGGCAATTTGTAACAATGTACTATGATACAAAATATTCGCCCAATAAAAATTTCAAACCCCAAAATTTCTCCTAAAGGCAACAATTTGTCCCTAAAATTTTCCATGCACCACACTTATCATCTCCAATATTTGGATGCGAAGATGGACTCTTTTCTTTCTTGTGAATAAACCTTGTGTGGAAGTGTTTTGTTCGGTTCCAATGCATGTGGAAAAATGGAAAAGGGCCTTGTGACACTACAACATTTGGCTAATCTTTAGTCCTTCTTCTTCGTCTTGGTCCATATCTTTTGGTTGATGATGTTTTGATGGAAAACATGATCCTTGTGTAAGAAGAGCTTTGTTTAGAACCATGATACCTATATATATTCTAGGAACCTCATTCCCACACTCGGTTTTTTATGTTTTAGTGTTGTTCACACTGATCCAATTCAGTAGAGAAGGACAAGGGGAAAATCTATAATAAGGATGCTAATATCAGAGGTATATATAACCTCTTATGCTCTCAATAAGTCGAGATCCATCTTCTACCCCCATGAAATAATATGAGCAAAAGCACAGTTCAATAAATAAATAAATAAAGGCTTAAATAAGATAAAGTATTCCTGCACAGAGAGGTGAAACAAGAAACTTCATCAGGGTATTGACCATGCTTATCGGTATTGAAGCAATGCTTATGTTCTTGTAGTGACTCTGTCGGGGTGTTTTCACTCATAATTTTTCCTTAGCTGTGGAAGGAAACTCGTTGAGGAAACCTTCCAACCACTTTAGATTGAAAGTTGGCCCTTCAATCTAGAGATGGATCTCTCCTTAAACTATACCACTCACTGTCACTAACAAGTAGGTAATTTATCTCATTAATCAGATTTAGTTGGTAATGCATGCAATTTTTTTGGAAGGAAGATGGACAGGGACCATTGGGCATGGAATATTTGACATAAAATTGTTAGCTATAGGCTATATGAAAAAAATTAATAGGGGAAATATAGATTTAGGTTTCTTAGACAAATCATCATTAAGTTATGATAGAAGACAATAGGGAGTAAACATCAAAAACATAGAAACCATATGATTTCTGTGAGTGACATTTAAATTGAAAAAATATGAGCAACTTGGAAAATGTAAATATGAGCTTTTAGAAAGATTTCAAATTTAATCACTTATTTCCAAACACAAAAAACTTATGAATCATAGTTATGGCTTACAAGGAAAAATATACACTAGAAAACACTGTCAGGAAACTTATCACACAAGAATCTCCGCAATTGTACAAATAACATTGTTAACAACAAATTCTATTAATATCAAAGGTATACACAATACAAACGGTTTCTTCAAAATTTTCAACCCCTGCGTCTGACAAAATTATGACTTAAATAAGCAAACACAATCTCTCGGTTGTCCTAACTTTTAGGAAATAAAAAAATAATATAATTAGAAAAATAAAATCAAATTGCTGCAAGAAATGTCACAGATTTTTGAAGATTGTTGATCACAAATTTTTTGGTGCTACAAAATGATGGCTTATCTTATCTTCTATTGAATCTTATGCTATTAGGTGATGCCACTTTTCCACAAATTAGGAATAATTTGTTATTGCCTCCCAACTACCCTGAAATCTAGAAAGTTCATTTCTTTCTGTTGACTAAAACAAGGACTCGTAATTTGGGCATATCCCTTAAAGTTTGATCCACTCATCTTGAATACTCATGTGTTGGGAGTGCTTAATATGATAATTCAAATGTTGACTAATATCAACAACTAAGGAAAAATTCTTAGCGATAACACGAGGTAATGTCCATGCCTACTGACTGTTGGGTCTCCGTTTTGTCTTATTTTTATTTATTTATCTCATGTTGTCGATTGGTTAAATGATTATTTTCGAAGAGTATTTGTTACTTCTTTGTTTTAACAAGATTAAAATAGCATTAATGAGAGTTTAATTAAGGTTTGTATGTTGCAGGATTAAAACTGGTTTGATTATACTTTGGGATGTGCCTGCACCATTGCATTTACGTGCCTGCACCATTTTATGTCTTCCTGCACTATGAAGGATTCTTGAACTACATTCACGTTCCTGCACTATGATTCCAATGATTCTGCGTTGCTGCTCTTAATTTCTTCACCATAACATCCTTTATTTTATTGAAGTTTCTGTTATCATGAATTGTATCTTCGGTGATGAAGTGATTTGGGTAGTAATATATCTGTGTATCGTTAGTTTGAAATAAGAAGTCAAAGAGGCTTGCAATGAAAATTACTTGAATGCAACAAGTTCTCTTTGCCAATCTATAATGGTTATGATCATAAGATTCGTTCAGAGCTAGTTTCATGTGTGATCAGAAAGATGGTCTTAGTGTAGGTATCAAACCCATCGAGCCTCAAGTCTCTTAAACACTACTTCGATCTTTTTTCTTCCCTTCATGGCAACCCTCAACCTCCCGATCAACGCAGTCAACGAATAAGAATTTCTTGTAAGGTGTCAGTCTGATAGAAATGGGGTGAAAAGAATAATGGTTCTTGTCTACCTGTCATCAACTACCGTTAGTGGCATGGTATACATGGAACCAAAGCATCATGATCCTACCAAGCAACATGATTTATTTAAGAGGAATTTTGCTTGATGGAAATGGTACACGGAAGGTTGCATTAATGGAATGCAAATTTGAGTCAACAAGTACATCTTATCTAAATCTGGAAAAGCACAACCACACCAACGCTGGAGTTAACACAATGCCATGTCCACATCTATGCCAAGTGGATATGATGTAGCATTGCACCCATCCTACATGGAGTCCAACAACAACACCGTTCTAGGAAAATAGGAACAATTTGCCAGAATCATCCCTGTTTCGACATTTAGTTCCAAACTAATTTTATTCACGGAAAATTGTTATGATTGATGATCTGCCTCTTGTTTTTTTAATTGGATAATTAAGAGTCCCAAATTGTAATCTGATGCATATATAATAAATTGCCTAGAGTGGCAAGGATTTAGATTAATTAGTCAGCTAATCGATTAAGAGAGATTTAGAGACAGGCACAGGGATTGAAGGAAGTGCATAAGGGATGACAAGTTGTCCCAATGTAGAAGCATACAGATTCTAGTTGTTGATCACTTCTCCTGCTTATTGGAGTTAAGCCGATGTCTACATCATGTAAAAGATTGTTTTTAGGAGTTAATTGAAGTGATTTTTATCCATGAGCTGTCTATTTATTTTCTGCATTTGATGGTGTTAATTTCTGTGTGAACCAAGCACTCAAAGAGGGTGCAAGCTGGTTGGGTTAGCCGCCAGACCATCTTGACACCGCTCTCATCTTTTAAACTAAATAACATTTCAATTCATATTTGTTGTGTGAATTTTATTTGTTTATTTACAGTTTATTTCTTCCTTCAATTGATGTTATCTAATTTGTTGCAAATGTTTTATTTCCAGTTTTAGAATTGATTCGATTTACTGCAATATTTTATTCTCAGTTTTAGAGTTAATTTGTTGCAAGTTGTTCCTCTACACACTATTTCATTTGCTACATTGTTAATTATATTTGCACTTGAAATATTTTAAATAACAATTGTGTCCTCCAGATTATCCGAACTTACAATATTGGCTTATGCTACAACATCCTGCCTTTACAAGTTTTAATAAGAATCCTCTGCTCTAGTCGAGAATCGACAGGTTTGTGCTTTGATCGGTTTCACATTATGCATTTGAATAATTATGAAATGGTGAAATCATTTAATCATTAACTCATGCATCGTTAAGCAACAATCACACATAAGTTTATATTATCTAAAGCTATGATTCTTGTAACGCAAAGCCAACATGTATAAAAGGGAAATTGCGCTATGATCATATTTAATTAGTATTATAGTTTCCCTTTAACTTCTGGACAATTCTACATGATTCATTTTCAGGGACAAGGAAGGCGAGAGATTCATATTAATTTAATTTCTTTCATAAGTTATTTACGCAGTAAATCTGATGCTATCAAGTTAATTTCACACAGAATTAGTACAAGAAGAATGCTTTTGAATTTCTTTTAAATTCCTTCCAGCATTTAAAATCTCTCGATATTGTGTCGACACTATTTGGTTTCCAGTTATGATTTCCTTTTTGAATGTCCTTTCGCATTGTTAATTTCCTTTTATTTCCCACATGATTTAATTGTTTGGATTGGCGTTTTCTCGAATTCTCTTTTAGTGTAGGATTTAATTTATTGATGGGATTAATACACAAGATAGAATAACATTTGTTTTGCAAGTTTCTAGGGGCTTTATTATTGATCTAAAGATGATCTGAGGTTGTCATTGATGTCAACCCAAGTAGTACCAGGGGCTACCTTGATATTTCAAGGGAATTTTGAATTGACAAAATACTCTATTTTGAGTCAAGGGTCTTCTAGATATATTCTACTCGTCGAGATGTTTCCGTTGATATATGGCACACCAGGTAATTCTTAACAGTTTGAGAGATATTCATGTTTGAAGTTAGTAACCCCAGTTAGTGGGCTAAAACCCTATGGGGTTGTGGCATGGCACTCATAATTGGTTTTGGTCATTGAATAGTCAATAATTAATAATTTTTTAAGCTCCTAAAACCCCTCCAACATTCTCTATAAAATCCCCTCTCAACTCTATAAAAATAAATCTCATATATCCTCCAAATGTAGTGATCATGGCATTTTCACTATAACTTCATTTCTGTGAAGTCTTAGATTCTGAAATGAAAAACCATTTGATTCGAAATCCTAATGAATTTCATGACCAAATTTCATATTTTGGTTCGCTATATTTTTGGAGATATGATCTATGGAAGTTAGGGTTTGTGCAGGCTCCTGAATTTCATCTCCGAGAAGTGACCTTGGGAAAATCATCATAACTCTCTCTGAGAAGAGGATTGGAATTATGTAAAAAGTGGTGGATAGTGCATAGAATATAATTTTCTATATATCAATTTTAGAGCCGAAGGAGGAAACAGTGAAATGTGGCATCCTGTACAAGTTTGCTCTATTGAACTATTCCATAATTAGTTCATTGTGAGAGATTGGGCATAACTTTGTCTTGAAGAGTCCAAATTGGGTTAGACCCGTGGCATTGGAAAGAAGACTTAGAGGGCTTCTATAGGACTGAAGATCACATGTTGGGGATATGAAATCACATATATACATCTGATTAAATATCGTGCTCCTAGAAGGCAAGAAAACTAGATCAAGTGTTGTCAAGGGGTGCAAAGGACCAAACTTTCTAGGGTAGAAATGAGCAAGGTGCAGCAGAGGTAAGCTACAGGTAAGTATCTTCTATATATGCATGTTCATCTCTTAATTGCATTAGGTTCTTTGTATTATAATTTGCTGTTTTTGTTTAGCACTGGCATATGCTCTATAGGATGAGGTAAGTTTTGCTATTATCATGTCATGGGTATTTCCTTGAAGACTTTTTACAAGTATTATATATTCATCAAGAGAAGACTCAATGTATAATATAATGTTCTAAAGAATGAGAAAGGGTAGCATGACAAGAGAAGCAATCAAGGTGCAGAACAACAGCAAGAAGTTCACCACATGAAGTCTTCAAGTGGGCAGCACTGCATACAGACATTGTAAAAGTATCATTGTATAAAGTCATTGTAAAAGCATCTTTGTAAATGTTGTACCAGTGTCTATCTGCCAAGAGTTGAAGAGGTAGTGTCGGGAGGTCTATGATCATCATTAGGTGGTTGTGTCATAGTTGGGGTTATGGTCTCGTGTGCCTTCTTCTTCTACATCATTCTATATCATTGTAAAGTGGACCATTTTCCATGTTACGGGAGTCCATTCTTCTTTTATTCTTCTATAGGGTGGTAGGGTGGTGCTAGGGTGAGTTGTAGCTCATTGGGTGTTGGGGCATTCATTCAATTGACTACTGAAGAATCTCGGGCATTGGAGTGTCCATCCAGTGGGAGTTGGAGAAGAATTCTTTTCTAGAATTCTAGGAATTTGTTTCTTTCATTTAAGTTGGGGCTAAAGATTAAAGAATTTATTAAAAAAGCGTTCGGTGGTTTTTGACCCGAAGGGGGTTTTCCACCTAAAATTTTTGTGCCTCCTATGTTCTTTTATTCAATGTTGTTACTGCATAAATATTAATGATAATTGAATATTAACTAATGCTCTGAAAAAAATTAAAAGTGCTAATTGCTAAGGAATACTGATTCACCACCCCACCCCCCCGGGAGTATTTTCCAACAATTGGTATAAGAGCTTGGTTCCTTTAGTAACAACTTAACCGCTGGAAGTTAGTTCTCAAAGCATAGAGATGGGAAAGTCAAAGAAGCAAGTAACAGGGATTTCAAAGGAAGGTACAAGTACAACAAAATCTCAAGAAAGTGAGTATTGTGTACCGACCCCTGATTTTGATGCAGATAATTACTGGATATGGGGATCCAAGATGGAAGTAACTTTGCAGGCACATGGAGTGTGGGAATCAATTGTTTCTGGAGACACATCTACTGACAAAGCTAAAAGGTACAATTCAAAGGCCATGAGTGTAATTTTGAATGTTTTTGCAAATTCTGTAAAACAAAAGTTGGTCAATGTTCAACAGCTAAAGCTCTTTGGGAAAAGCTTCATAATCTCTATTCAACAAAGAAATCAGGTCAAGATGTTATCGAAAACTTAGATCCTTCTGAGTATGATGAAGAAGGGTTGACCATAGAAGAATTTTCTAAGGAGGCAATCAAGCTTATAAAATAGCTCAAGGCTGAGAAGATCCGTTCCAATACTCTTGAAGAACAATTTCAAGGTCTCAAAATTGAATTTGAAGAACACAAATGCATTGAAGAGTCACTTCAAAAGAAGTTGGAAGAAATCAATAATACATCGACACGAGACCTTAAGAGAGAAGTCCAACATAAGCAACAAGAACTCGACATGCCATTTGAAAAGATTAGCAAGATCACACAACAGATGCAGGAAGAAGAAATTGAAAGGAATGAATCTGATCAAAGATACATATCCACCGTTGACCAAAAGAAAAAGGAATTAGAAACATATTCAATATAAATAAGCAAGCTCAAGATTGAAAATTAGAAGTAGAAGAAACAGATACAGGGTCTCAACAGAGAAGTAAAGAAGACCACTCTTCTCAAGCTACAGGTTGAGGAGGAAAAAAAGAAGAAGGAAGATCTTGAAAATATGGTTTCAAGAAGATATTTCTCAAAAGAAATAAGAACTTGATGCAACTCGTGTTTAGATCAACGAACTCAAAGGATCACAAGAAGAATACTTATAAGATAAGATAGATGAAGAAGTGAAAATGAAGGCAATTAAAGATGGTAAAGCTATAGTTGATGAAGGTACAAGCTCCACATCTTCACATGATGATTCTAAGAAGGATTTTGATCAAAGTGAAAAGCCAAAGAAGAATTTTGCAAGTCCAAAGAACAAGACCAAAGCAATCAAGAACAAAGGACCACAAGAAACTACAACACCGCCTCTAAAGAAGAATGAAAATCTTCTAGCTATGTTCGTTTATTTAATGGTTATTTCCTTTTATGTGCTAACTATGGACATATGGCTAGGGATTGTGAAGTTTTTGATAGGTACAATCATTATCTGCAAAATCCTAGAAGCAAGTTTGCAGGATCACGAGATAGGTTCCATGATGATTTTGTTAGAAGAGAATATGTGCTAGATGGGCCAAATATCGAATGTTTCAAATGCCATAACTATGGCCATAGTGCTCGTGTTTGTAAATATCAGATGGAATCACCTATGGAAAACATTGAATGCTTCAAGTGTCATAATTATGGGCACATGGCTCGAGATTACAGGAATAAGAAGGTCTAGAAAAGGAAATAGGTACAAGAAGACAAAGTAGATAACAAGGTTTCAGCAGTTATGCTTTCAGGATTTGTAAAAGCAAAAGGTCATGAGGAATTAGCAGTTGCTTCAGATAATGACTCAAGTCAAGATGGCCCATTAAGTGACTCACTATTTTGAACAATCTGGCTTGTTGACTCCTTAATGTTTATACAAGAGAAGTCTATGCAACAGTATATGGCGCAAGTCTATGATTGACAGGAAGCTAGTTTGAACAAGATGGCAGTTTCATTAAAGGTTCAGGTGGAGCAAAATAGTTGAAGGATTACAGGTTACCAGGAACAAGACAAGATTATTCTGTAAAGGATATTTGAAAAGAGGAAGAAATTGATTTCGAAAAAACATTTGCACCAATTTCTAGAATGGAAGCCGTTCGAATGTTTCTCGCCTATGCATGTTCAAGAAAAATAAAAGTCTACCAAATGGATGTTAAGTCAACATTTATGAATGGAGAATTAGAAGAAGAATTTTACATCGAACAACCTGAAGGTTTTCTACTATTAGGCAAAGAAGACTATGTTTGCAGGTTAAAAAAGGCTCTGTATGGTCTCAAGCAGGCTCCTAGAGCATGGTATGTTTGTCTTGACGAATATCTACATCCACAAGGGTTCAAGAAAGGTACTGTTGATAGCAATCTTTACGTACAAATAGATAAATATAATTTAACAATCATTGAGTTATATGTGGATGATATAATCTTTGGTAGCAATGATGATCGACTAAGTAAGAAATTTGCTACAAAGATGCAAAGTGAGTTCCAAATGTCTTTACTTGGTGAGTTTACATACTTCTTAAGACTTCAAATGTTTCAGCAAGAGAAACAAATATTTATATGTAAAGCCAAGTACATCAAGGAAATGCTCAAGAAATTCAAAATGGAAGATTACAAACCCGTCCTTACTCTGACGGTAAAAAGTTTCAAAATGAGCATAGACGACGCATTTAAGGATGTGGATTATAAGTTGTATAGATCTATGATTGGTAGTCTTCTATATGTAATATCCTCTCGACCAGATGTTACACAAGCAGTTGGACAAGTAGCAAGATTCCAAGTAGCACCAAAAGAATCACATATTATTGCCATCAAAATAATTCTTCGATACCTAATGGGCACAACAGAATATGGCTTATGGTATCCCAAGGGAAACAATCTCATTATTCAAGGCTTTACAGATGTAGATTGAGCAGGAAGTGTTGATGATCGTAAGAGTACTAGTGGAGCAACATTCTATCTAGGTGGTTGTCTTGTATCATGGTTGAGCAAAAATCAAACCTCAATCTCGTCATCCACAACAAAAGTAGAATATATCGCGACAACAACCTGTTGTACTCAAGTTCTCTAGATGAAGAAAACTTTTCAAGATATTCATGTCAATTTTGATGAGCCTATTCCCATATTTTGGGATAACACTAGCGCCATCAGTATCTCCAAGAATCCTATGATGCATTCCAAAACAAAGCATGTTCTGATTAAATATCATTTCGTTAGAGAGCAGGTCGTCGAAAACAATAGCAAGCTTGAATATGTTGGTACAAAATAGAAATTCATTGATATCTTCACTAAACCTTTACCTCATTAAGCATTTGAATATCTTTGCCAGAAGCTTCGGATTCTCCCAAGTTCTCATTATATTTTCCTTATTCATAAAATAAAGGGGGAGTGGAAGTGTATGCAAGTCCGTAGGATGGTCATGTGTCAGGGGAGTTACCCTTTTCCATTGATGTCAAATGGGGAGAGAAGGCAGTAGGAAGAGGTGCCCTGATCGTAGGGGGACTACTTGTGTTTCCATCAATGCCAAAGGGGAGATTGTTGATCTAAAGATGATCTGAGGTTGTCATTGATGTCAAGCCAAGCAGCACCAGGGGCTACCCTGATCTTGCAAGGGAATTTTGACTTGAAAAATTAATCTATTTTGGGTCAAGTATCTTCTAGATAGATTCCACTCGTCGAGATGTTTCCGTTGATATATGGCACGCTAAGTAATTCTTAACGGTTTGAGAGATATTCATGTTTGAAGTTAGTAACCCCAGTTAGTGGGCTAAACCCTATGGGGTTGTGGCATGGCACTCATAATTGGTTTTGGACATTGAATAGTCAATAATAAATAATTTTTTAAGCTCCTAAATCCCCTCCAACATTCTCTATAGAAGCCCCTCTCAACTCTATAAAAAGAAATCTCATATATCCTCCAAATGTAGTGATTATGAAATTTTCTCTATAACTGCATTTTTATGAAGTCTTAGATTCTGAAATGAAAACCCATTTGATTTGAAATCTTGATGAACATCATGACAGAATTTTAGATCTTGGGTCGCTATATTTTCAGAGATATGATCTATGGAAAGTAGGGTGTTTGCAAGCTCCTAAATTTCATCTCAAAGAAGTGACCTTGGGGAAATCATCATAACTCTTTGTCTAAGAAGAGGATTGGAATTCTGAACAGTTGCGGATAGTGCACGAATTGCAGCTTTATGTATATCAATTTTAGAGCCAAAGGAGGAAACCGTGACACGTGGCACACCATACAAGTTCACTCTACTGAACTAGTCCATAATTAGGTCATCGTGAGAGATTGAGCATAACTTTATCTTGAAGAGTCAAAATCGGGTCAAACCTGTGGCATTGGAAAGAAGACTCAGAGGGATTCTATAGGGCCGAAGATGACATGTTGAGGATTTTATATCACAGAGATACATGAGATTAAATATCATGCTCCTAGAAGGCAAGAAACCTAGATCAAGTGTTATCAAGGGGTGCAAAGGACCAGACTTTCTAGGGAAGCAAAGAGCAAGGTGCAACAAAATGATGTAGCAGAGGTAAGCTATAGGTAAGTATCTTCTGTACATGCATGTTCATCTCTTAATTGCATTAGGTTCTTTGTATTCTAATTTGTTTTTTTTGTTTAGCACTGACAAATGCTCTGCAAGATGAGGTGAGTTTTGTTATTATCATGTCATGGGTATTTCCTTGAAAACTTTTTGCAAGTATTATATATTCATCAAGAGAAGACTCAATGCATAATCTAATGTTTTGAGGAATGAGAAAGGTTAGCATGACAAGAGCAGTAATCAAGGTGCAAAACAACAGTAAGAAGTTCACCACATGAAGTCTTCAAGTGGGAAACACTGCATACATACAATGTAAAAGTATCATTGTACAGAGTCATTGTAAAAGCATCTTTGTAAAAGTTGTACAAATGTCTATTTTCCAAGAGTTGAAGAGGTAGTGTCGAGAGGTCTAGGATCATCATTAGGTGGTTGTGTCATTGTTGGGGTTATGGTCTAGTGTGTCTTCTTCTTCTACATCGTTCTATATCATTGTAAAGTGCACCATTTTCCCTGGTATGGGAGTCCATTCTTCTCTTATTCTTCTATAGCGTGGTAGGGTGGTGCTAGGGTGAGTTGTAGCTCATTGGGTGTTGGGGCATCCGTTCAGTTGACTACTAAAGAATCTCAAGCGTTGGAATGTCCATCCAGTGGGAGCTGGAGAAGAATGATGTTCTATAATTCTAGGAAGTTGTTGCTTTCATTTCAGTTGGGGCTAAAGATTAAATAATTTATTAGAAAAGCGTTCACTGGTTTTTGACACGGAGGGGGTTTTCCACCTAAATTTTTTGTGCCTCATGTGTTCTTTTATTCACTGTTGTTACTGCATAAACATTAATGATAACTGAAGATTAGGTAATGCTTTGAAAATATTTGAAAGTGCTAATTGCTAAGGAATACTGATACACCCTCCCACCCCCGACAATATTTTCCAACATTTCTCTGGAACTTCCAGTGCTGCGTCTCGAAGTCCACGAACTTTCCAGATTGACAAATTAAATGTTGGTACATTTATAAGCCCTATACTGCACCCAACACTGACATCAGAGAAACACCAAAGATGAAAACTAAGACTCTAAATGTCTTAAGCTCACAAATATATTACCCTTCTCTTGAATTGACCCCATTCTGAGATAGCTAATTTTGTTAATGTGTTAGCTGAGAAAGGAATGTAGGGGACTATATCTATAACCAAGTCAAGTGGGAAAGCCATATTAATCCATACAATGAATCAATACTTCCTAAAAAACTAGAAACTGCATAAAATGTTAGACCAAGGTAGAGAACGTTGCCAAGTGTTGTCGTTGCTATAACACCCTCCACAATTTTGGCTTACATTCAAATTTTAGAGCCTTCTTTGAACTTGCAAGCTATTGTTTCTTCTAGTAAGAGCCATCTCATGTATATTCTTTAATTTTCTAGTCCCTTTGTGAAGAAAGCTCAAGTGTTGTCTTTCGGCATGGAAAGTGCACATCACAAAAAGTGAATTTATGTTTCATTTCAAGGAGAAAATTTGGTACCAATGGGTCCTATTTAGCATATAGAAATGTATTAGACTCACTCCTAATTTTTCATGCACTATCGCACAAATGTCGCCATTGTCATCGCAAAGTGTACCTTAAGTGTCGCACTTGGAGGATTATGTTGTTTTTCCATCACATTAAAGGGGTCATGTTGTTTTTAAGTGATGAGTACTTAATGTTGTGTCTTCAGTTGATCTGAGTGTGTGATCATGTTTAAGTCCTACCTTGGTTTAATATCTCCTTCACTGATTCCACACTTAGTCAAATCCTAGAAGATTGTTTTCCCAAGTAACTTAAGCTCACTCCGCCCTTCCCTCCCTAAACTGTGCATTGCATAGTGGTAAGCCTCAAGCATGCACCATTGCCTCCTGGAACATTGCAATGCACAAATTTTGGCTCTAAGGAATACGCATTATGCAGTGACAGTACTCAATCCTCACCTCCTGACGCCCATAACCACATAATTAGGCCTCCCCATTAGTCTCCTTAAACGCATTACGCAATCCCAGTTTGTAGTCTGCCTCCCTAGCTCCTTAACTATGCAACTGTGAAATCTACTAGCCTCCCTCTCTCATGTACTACACATTGTACAGTCACAGTGGGCAAGTACACACTTATAACACATTAAAAAGTAATAAATAAATCATCCTGCCACCCTCGCCCAACCACGAAGGGGTCATGGGCCAGGGAAGGCACCCTAGGATGTAGCCCCTTGGTGGTTGGGTGGGAGTAGCCACCCCCGCCTAGTGGCCAAGGGGTCATGGCCAAGGAGCTCACCCTAGCCCATCACCACTTAACCAGTGGGTGAGGGTGGCAGGACTATTCCGGGAATCAGCCTGCCCACCACTACCCAACGACCAAGGGATTGCGGACCATGACACCATACCCCTGCCCAACGACCAAGGGGTTACAGGCCAGGGCGGGAGGTCATTGGGCAAGGTTGCTTGCCCTAACTCGTGGCCCCTTGGCAACTGGGTATGCTTCCATCCTCGCCTGTTGGCCAAGGTCGCGATCCAAGGTGCCCACGTGTCCTGCGCCCTCTCAACCGCTGGGTGGGGGTGGCAGGACGATTTTATTTATTATTTTTTA